>VZSR01002145.1:5699420-5710562 GCA_013398615.1 Brachypodius melanocephalos | reverse complement strand
TTCTGTTCCTGATACCGCTCTGCTTACAGCAGCTGGATAAACATCTGTATACTCCCAGCCAAAACTCTGCAGAAAAACTATGATTTGGCATCCCCAAGGCTGGGCTGAATTCTTCTCCATCTGAATGCCAAAACCCCTGAGGACCAAGGCAGCAGCCCCGGGAAATGCCCGGTCGGAAAGCTGGCGGCTCCGGGGGCTGCAGGTGCCCTCCCAGACGCTTCCCCATATTACAATGAGCAGAGGAGGGAGTTTCCTGCTCCTGCTGGAGCCCAGCCAGTCACTTTCTCATCATCCATATTCTTAAGTGGAAGAGCAGATGGATCAGTTGCTTCCTAGATACGAGGCAAACACGGATGCGTTTGCAGACAGAGCTGCTCTTGTTTTGAAAGGAAGCGTGAGGCTGACCTGTGTGAGGAGCGGCCATCCCTTGGCTCTCCCTCCTGCCAGGGCCGAGCATTCCCCTCACACCATCCCTCAGGCTGTGCCAACTGCCCCCTGTGCTCTCCAGCAGCTCCCCAGTCAGTTCTTACTGGCCCAGCCACAAAACCTTCATTTCTCCCATACTTTTTATCTTGTAGCTCGGTGACTTCCTTATTTTTCCATGTTATGTGGATCACTTTTTCTCTCCTTCAACTCCTGCTTCCCTTCCCTACATCCCTGTCCAGCTAAAGCAAAGTATCACAAGCTCTCTGCAACACTCTTCGAGCTGCACTCAACAGATGCTCCTGTAACTTCAGGTTTTGGCATGATTAAAAAGTGGAGGAAGGAGCCTGGGAGCTTTAAAATAGGCGTGGGGTTGAAGCTGGCATGAAAACAAAAGCAGATACAAGTCACATCCTATTTTTTCCCCTTGAACCAAAATCAAAACATCCTTTTGCTTTAGTCAAATTAAAACAAAATAGTCGAACAAAATACTGCTGTGAGTAAACAGAGCTGTTGACTTGTCACTGCAACCCTCAGGATCATCAGCTGTGTGTGAGCTGTGACACTGACACGGGTGCAGCAAACAACCCCTCTTGCCCACGGGAGGGAAATTTAAGCAGAAAGAGTGTAAACCACAACCCTGAGAGTGAAAACCACAACCCTGAGTGTGCGGTTGTTATGTAAAGCTTGAGAGAACACTGCTCTAATGTGTGGATTTTGCCAGACCCTTGAAGAGGGGCAGCACTGCTGGCCCAGCCTTCTGTGTCCCTGAGCTGATAGCAAGTGCTGTCCCACGGGTACTCCAAACCCTGCATCCACGTGTGCCGGGCCAGGGATGAACACAGGTTTAGGAAAAGCTGGAATTGTTTCTTCCTCTTTTCCACGGCTTCAAAACGGGCAGAGCCACTGTCCCAGCTGGCGGAAGGAGAGACGCACCCGCAGCGCGATGCTCCCGAGGGACAGGGCATGCACGGGGTCGTTCCCCCGGTGGTGGCCTCGGGCTGGGTGGCACGGGGGGGGCCCCCGGGGCAGGGACAGCCCCTCCGCTCGGTGCTGCTGGCGAAGCCCGGCCCTCGGCCGGGGCTGGGGCTGGAGCTGGGGCTGGGGCCGCCCCCGGGGCCGGGGCGGGGAGAGGCGGCTGGGGCGGTGGCGCCCGGCGCTGAGCAGAGCTGCGGGAGCGGAGCGGAGATGGCAGCACCACTGCGGGCCGCCCTGGCGCTGGGGCTGCTGGCGGCAGCACAGCCCGCACCGACCGCGGGGCAGCGACGGCAGGCGGAGGTAGGACCGGCACCGGCACCGGCACCGGCACCGGCACCGGCACCGGCAGCGGCGGGGAGGGGAGGGGAGGAACGGGAGCGTGTCCTGGGTGTGTGTCCCCTGCGTGTCCCCGTGTCCCCTTGTGGCCCCGGCTGTGCGTGTCCCCAGAGTCCATACCATAGGTGTGCCCACGCTCTAGATGTGACTGTCTCTGGTGTGCCCATGCAATAGGTGCGCCCATGTCCTGCCAGGTGTGTGCGTATCCCTGTGCGCCCATGCCATGGGTGTATCCATGCTCCAGGTGTCACTATGGCCCTGGTGTGCCCCCGTCCCTGGTGTGCCCATGCCATAGCTATGAATGTGTCCCCAATGCACATCCCCAGCACAGGTGAGTGCCCATGAGCTCCTGACACCTGTGCATGCATCCTGTGTGCCCAGGGTACACTCAGTGTGTGTGGCACAGGTGTGTGGCTGTGCCATTGGGTTGTGTTGGAATGCCAGCGTGTGTGGCCACGTGTGCCTGTGTGGAGCTGTGGCAGAGAATTACAGACTGCTTTGGGTTAGAATAGACCTGAATCTCATCCCATTTCACCCCTTGCCATGGGCAGGGACACTTCCACTACCCCAGGTTGCTCCAAGTCCCATCCAACCTGGCCTGGAACATTTCCAAGGATGGGACAGCCACAGCTGCTCTGGGCACCCTGTGCCAGGGCCTGCCCACCCTCACAGAGAAGGATTCCTTCCCAATATCTAACCCGTCTTCCCTACTTCAGTTAGAGCCATTCCTCCTTGTCCTATCTCTCCTTGCCCTTGTCCAAAGTCCCTCTGGAGCTCTCTTGGAGACCCTTTAGGCACTGCATGGGGCTCTGTGTGTCCCTGGAGCTTTCTCTTGCCCAGTATGAACAACCCCAGCTCTCTCAGCCCATGTCCAGGTGTCCCCACAGGTGATGTGCACCTGCAAACCCACCATGCCATGCAGCTCCACCAACAGAACTCATGCACAAGGAAACCTTCCTGTCTCCCAGCATTTTTTGTCCCCAGGAGTGGACAAAAGCCAGTCCTTCCCCTGCCTGCCTCTCCTTAGGGCTGTCCTCATCACCTCTGTTTGGATTTCTTCTGTTTGTCCTGCTGTCACCATCATCCTGTACCACTGTCCGTTCCTGTTTGCTTTGGGAGGACAAGGTGTGAGATTTGGCTGGTGAACAAAGGTTCATATTGGGGATTTTTTTTCTTGTTCAGGCCTCGGTCTAGTGTACATTTACACAAATGCTTAGTTTTCAACTCCAACCAGCAAGTCCTGCTGAATTAATTGGGATTTTGAACACATGCTCTGAGAGGAGAAGAGCACAGGAATGCTCAGAGGCTTGTTTTGATGTGCAGGCTTCTTCTGCTGGGAGATGCTGCTTCAGAGAGGTCATTAATAGTTGTGCTTTTTCCACTGGGCACAAACCTCAGCCCAGCCCCTCCTGCCACCCGGAGAAAAGAAATCTGCAAAGATTTTTATGCTCAAACCCCCAATCTTTTAAAATTCACTTTAAAAGAAAACCGACTGAGTGGGAAAAACTCGTTTAGCAATCCAAACTGCCTTTCCACCCCTCATTGGTGACTTCCGAGTTTTTTCTCTTGAAGTTTCAGATCAGATCCCAGGATTGTGGCAGATCCCTTGTGGGGGGAGTGCTGGGCAAGTGACTTTCCTGTCTCCCTGCCTCATTTTCCACAAGGGGATGTGCTATGCTGACCAGGGACTTTGGGACAACACACACACGATGGAAATGCAGAGACTGGGGTGTGGAACTTGTCTAAATAAACTGAGCAGTTAATTTTCTTTTAGGAGGAAGCTGAAATTCTCACATAATATCAAGCAGTTCTGGTGACTTGTGGCTTTTAGAGCACTTCCAGGCTTTGCTTCTAAAACTTTTTTTTTTTAAAATTCTTTTTAAAAAGCCACAGTTAGCAACAATAGGTTGTGTAAACTTAGATGTATAAGTGAAAATGTCCAGTTGTGTGCTTTTCCTGGCTGGTGCCCATGTTTTCACTGCTTCCATATCAACTGCAGTTTAAAAAAAAAAAAAAAATCCGAAACTTTAATTTGAAACATTTGTGTGTGAAATCATCTTATCATCTGCAGATAGGAGAGGGCCCAGTGTAAGAGAGCACATTGTTTGACAGAGCTGGTGTGCTCACACAGCAGCTGGGGGGTGGAAATGCCCGAGATTCCCTGATCCCAGGGGAATTGTGTAAAATACACGGGCCATGTGAGATCTCAGCCCATGGTGGGAATGAGGAGCACGGTGAGGTGAAAGGATAAAGGACATTGAAGTCTGCAGAGATTTGTGTGAGAAGCTCCAGGTCTGTTTTGGTGGGAATGAAAACTGGGGAGAAATTTGAGAAAAACAGGGAATTGGAACAGAGAGCTGGACTAACAGACTGAATAATTCTCATTTTGGATTTTTTTCCCATTTTTTCCCCCTGTCCTGCCCTTCTCCTTCCAATCTCGCTGTGTCTGGTGCACACTGACTTCTTCCCCTTATCAAAGCAAGGTCTCACATTTCGGACTCTGGGCTGTGTTTGTGCTGGGAAATGCTCCGGGGTCCGCCTGAGCTGCTTTAGGGAGCAGGAGGCCGGTTGGGATGCAGGATGCTGAGCAGGAGGGAGGGTCCCGGGTACCCCGCAGACACGGTGGGCTCAGAGGTCAGCTGGGTCACAGAGCATCCCACATTCTCCTACGGAAATAAGGCGGAGAAATCCTCCTCCCTGTAAAAAATTCCCGCTGCTCAGCCTCTGATGGAAGGAGAGGTGAAGAGGAGGAGGAATTACCCCTTTGAGGCATCGCTGGGCTCTGCAACACCCATGAGACCGCGTCTCTGAGCCGCTGCCGCCGGCGCGGATGTGGCTCCGAGTGCCCCGGTGTGATTTACACCCCGTGAGTCAGCGCAGCACAAACAGCCCGGCTTTCTTTCTGCTTCTCCCCCAAAACAATCCCCGCTTGTTAGGGCAAATATCGCCCGCCGGGCAAGGGGCCGCGGCCGCCGGCAGCGGGAACGGCGCCTTCCCCCGGCTCCCAGCCCGGTGGAGGGCAAGGCTGCCTTCCTTTCTCTCCTTAGACACGAAAACACAACCAGTTCTGCGTGACCCAACTGGTTTGTCAGCCGCTCTGGTATTCGCAGGGGAAGGTTTGGCCAAGCCCAGTGCTCTTCCCTGTTTTCTCCAAGTGGTTTGAGTGGCTTTCAAGAGTTTTGGTGCTGCAGCCCGTCGGGGTGTGAGGTGCTGGGGGTGCCAGGGCAAAGCTGGAGCTGCTTCCCAATGAATTATCACAGAACCATGGGTTATTTTGGGTTGGAAGGGGCCTTAAAGCTCATCTCATTCCACCCCTTGCCGTGGGCAGGGACATCTCCCGTTAGACCAAGTTGCTCCAAGGCACATCCAAACTGTTAGAGAAACCTGAAGGGGTTTTAATTAGACCCGGCTTACTGTTTCTCAGCATTTAGAAGACCGAGACTGTGAAAAGAAAAGCAGTTTAGAAGACCCCCAACTCCACATCTTTAGTGGCAAGTGGATTATTTGCTGCTAAAGTCGATTTTTAGGAGTGATAGGCGGGACAGGAGATTCCCTCAGGACTGGGTTAGGCGCAGCAGGGGAACATCCCAGCAGGCAGACAGTGCCTGGGGCTTTAACCACGCTCCACCAGCAGTGCAGAGAATCAGCTGAGGTTCCGCTGCCTTTTCAGCGGGAGGACAACCAGGCTCTGTGCTCGCTAATGCCCCTTCTCGTGTGTCTGCTCGTGCCTATAGATATAATATTTATAGAGATATTTATAGAGACATTTATACACACACTTAAACAAAAGCGGCGCGCGGACTCCGCCTGAGGCTTTGCAGGGATGAGCGGAAGCAAATGAGCGTTTTTAATTGATGTGACATCTTCTGGAGGCAGCTCGCAAGCAGCAGGGACACGATGGGCTGGAGGAGCCGCTGCTCCTTCTGTGACCATGCCAAAACACGCTCCGGGCCTGCTCTCCTTGTGTGTGTGCTGGGGGAAATGAGGATGAAAAGCAGGAGCCGCTGTGCCCGTTTGGGTGGTGAGATGATGTGGGATGAGCCCGGGGATGCTGGAACCAGGGTTGAGGATCCACCTGGGCTGTCTCATGATTGAAAACAAAAGGCTTTTAGAGGTGCAGCTTGTGGTGGCATCGCCTGGAATCACGACACAGATCGCCTGTCTGCCCTTCGGCAGGATGGGATGGCTTCCCTGCGCTGCCGGGGGACGGAGGGGGTTTGTACCCGGCAGAGCAGAGGGACTGCGGACAGCAGGAGCTCAGTGTGAGGCTTCTCCGGTCCTTAGCCGGTGGAAAGGAGCCAGAAGCGGCGTGTCTGGAGGGGAGAGCAGGCAGGAGCCGAGGCTGCTGTCTCGGCTCTCTCGTTATCCCTGTTTCCAGGCGGGGAGGGCTAATTGTGTTTGCCGCTGGCTGTCTTCCACCCGGGATGCCTGTGGTCGAGGGCAAGGTGTTTCCTTGGCTTTAGCCAAGGCAGAGATGATTTCCAGGGTTGCAACAGGCTCCACATCAGAGCCCTGAGATAGGAAGGGCCTCTCTGTCTCCCCCAGACTCCTCCCGCTGTCCCTGCTGCAGCCCCGGAGGTTTCTCTGCCCCAGCGCCGGCTCCCAGGCAGCCGGATCCATCCTCCTCTCCCTCCCTCCTGCAGAGGGGGAGCTGGGCATATTTCATATTAATGTTTCTCTTGGTTTCCTGCTGTTTTTCTTTTCCCATTGTATGGAAAGGAGCATTTCCCCGTCTGGGGCAGGAGGGAGGGAGTTTTCCCAGCATGGCCAGACTTTGCATTGCAGCCTCTGGAGAGGTTTAATGGGCTGAGGCCAGATTCCATCCAGCCCTGCCAGAGCCTGGCTGGGCTCTGGGATGTTGTGCAGTGCTGGGGGTGTTTTGAGCACTGGTTTGGGCACAGGACACTGTGGCATGGGGCTCTTGGGTTCCCCTAGACCCTGAAAATTCCCTGGATTTGTATGCTCTGTGCTCAGATAAATACCTGATGGAGTGGGAGATCAGCACATCCCTCTCCTGCAATTCTGTGTTTCCAGCACCTCCGTCACCTCTAGCTGACAGTAGATGTGTCTAGAAAATGTGATATAATTTCTCCTGATGATTTTACAGCTGGAGAGTTGGTGCCTGTGTGTGACAACCTCAATATGGCACAGGCCAGAAACCACAGAGAAAATGCTGCTTTGCTTGGACATGCAAAGCTCAAGGAGCTCTGGGCAGGAATGATAAAGCCAGTGGCCTCTGTGCCTTCTAATGCAGCTGCTGGGACAGGGTTTGCTTTTTTCGCTGTGCACCCTGACATGTCCAGATGTGGTTTCAAGCCTTCATGAGATCATGGTGAGGAAAAACAATTTTCACGCTGTATGGATGGGATTGTGTTGGGTTACAGGCGAGGAAAGAGCTTCAGGTTGTGCTGAGTGAATGCAGAATTGTGTTGGAGAAGGATCAGACTGAGAGCCAGGACTTTCCATCCGGGTGTTCTCAGCTCACATTTATCTGCAGTGATGTCACCACTGGGATCTTCACCCTGCACCCTTATATGTCACTGCTGATTTTGTGCTTCTGGAGGAGAACTTTGTAAAAATACAGGCACAGAGGAAAAGGGCCAAATCCCTTCTCCTCTCCAGATACTCTCAGATGGCTCCAAGCCACCCCGTCCCCAGGATGTTCCTCCAGCCCCACACCCTCCATCCCTGCATGCTCATCCCGAGTTGCTGCTGGGTTTTTCCTCCTGGTAGCCCTGTAAAGGTGAGGTTATCCCCGTGTGCCTGGGGAATGGCAACTCCAGGTTGGATGGTCCGTCCCTGGGCAGAGGTGTTGTGGCTTCTCCTGATGAACAAACCAATGCTCTCATGGTCAACGTGGCACTTCCCTGATTTATCTTGGCTCACTGGACCAGTGTGAGGTGTCTGGGTGGCTCTGACCACACTCAGACTCCTGCTGCTACAGCCTGGCACTGCTGGGATGAGCTGCTGGTGCCTCCAGCTGGGACAGGTGGCTTTGGTGGGAAAAACAGCCAAATTCTTTGTGTGGGACTGAGTAAAGAGCGTGTCCAGGCAGGAATCTGTGCTGGTGCTCTGATGGAGGGGGATGCTCCAGGTAGAAGGGGCATAAAGGAGGACATGAAACTGGAGGAGAGGAGGTCTGCAGAGCACACCTGGGTGTGCCAGCCCTGCCCACAGGGAGGTGGTGGAACAGGGGTGACGTGTTGGGGGATGACGTGAAGGTGACTGTTCATGGCAAGCCGAAGGTTTGGGCAGGAGGAGGAGAGGGAGAGGCCCTGGCACACCTCGGGACTGCCACATCCATAAGCTATTGCCGTTCCTCGCAGGGTGGAACAGCCCAGGAGGTGCTGCTGCTTCCTCTGCAGGGGCATAAAGGAGAACTGGGTCACCCACAGGCAGGAGCTGCACTGAGTGGAGGTCAACACTCCAACCCCCTCCTTTTCCCGGCCCCGAGATGTGCCGGGAGGGAAACAGCTTTAAAAACACCCGTTTTCCCAGAGGGCACCAGCCGTTCTATCTGGGTCAGCCCGTGGCATTCCCGGTGCTCAGCACACCTCTCCTTTGGGATGCGGGGAAAGGAAGCTGCCACTTTCGCTTTTTATTCTGATTATTATTCATTGCTGTATCTGCGGCTCTGCTGCACTAACAGGATGCCGGGCAGCTTGTTTGTCTCCCACAGACATCCCTGGCGGCGGGGCAGTAGGGCGTGGAGCATTCCTGCGACCCCGGCTATTAACTCCTCCAAAAACCTGGGGATCAGCCCGAGCCGTTTATTTTCTTTAACATACAGTTTAAGGGCTGGAGCAAGTTCAGAGAGGCAATCTCCGTCCGTGTCAAGGGCCGATAAGAAGAAGAATGGTTTGGCAAAGCAAATTGCCCCCGGAGCGTCCCCAGTTTGCAGCAGCACATCCTGCGTGGGAATGGGGGGAGGCTGCAGCCTGACCCCATCTCACCCCACCCTACTCACGGCCGCAGCACTTCGGCTTTTGTTTGAGTCACTGAGCTGAGCCGGGGCGATCAGAGCTGTGGTTTTTATGGGTTGGGTCGCCTCTGGCTGCGGATGACACGGCAGCAGAGGGGTTTGATCTCTCTTGTTCTCTCCTACGCCTCCATCGCGTCGTGGCCAAAATCCCCAAGAGCCATCCAAAACGATGGGGAGGAGACACACAGCAACCTGCACGGGCACAGGGGGAGGTGCAGAGCTCTCCGGAGCAAAACAAATGGGCATTTTGGGTTTGCAGCGCTGTTTACCATCTCATCTCCTTTCCCCCCCGCTTCCCAAGCCAACATGTCCCCTGAAATGCACCTTTTTTTTCTTCTTCTTCTTTTTTTTTTTTTCTTTTTCTTTTTTTTTTTTTTTTTTTTTTTTTTTTTTTTTTTTTTTTTTTTTCCAGCTCTTCCTGGAGAAATACGGCTATTTCAACGAGCCGGGGGCCGGCACACACAGCCCGGCCGAGTTCACCGAGGCGCTGAGGTACGAGCCTTTCATTCAACGCTGCAGCTCCAGCTGCAGGGATGCTGCCAGCACTCCGAGGGTCTTTTTGTGCAGCCAGAGGGGTCTTTCTGCAGCTGGAGGCTCTCTGTCTCACGGTCTGATGCTAAAGCACAGCCAGCCCTTTTTGGAAAGGCGGGTCCGTGCCCGGCTCCTGCAGCTGGGTGCCGGCTGCTGGCACCCGCCTCTCGCTGCTTTATTCGCCTTTTATGGCCCGCTGCTCGCCTCGCAATAAAATCTGCGGGGAGGCCGAGCTTGGGGACGGCTGGGAGATGTCGGAGGGGGTGAGCTGCCAGTTCCTGCCTGGGCTCCTCCTAAGGTCATCACCTCGGCTCTGGGAGCATCCCGGGCTTGACCTTGTGCAAAGCCAAATGCAAAATTAAATGCGAAGTCAAAATAGCTGCGGCTAAAAACTGGCAAAGGCGTTTTTAGGCGCCCCTATTCGCTTTTGCCCTGCTAGGAGGTGACTCACAGGTCACCTGTGGTTGCAGAGCCAAATCCTCCTTGTTTTACCCTCTGGATGAAGCTCTGATGCTGGGATGTGAAGCTCGTGGGGTGAAAATCCTGGCTCAGCTCAAACCCGCGGCACAACCACAATCGTGTAGGTTATGATATCTCCCCTCCTTTTGCAGGGATTTCCAGCGGGTGGCCCACCTCCCGGTCAGTGGGGTGCTGGATGCCCCCACCCTCCATCAGATGGCTCTGCCCAGGTGTGGCACGGATGACAGGGACAGCCGAGCTGCCGGGGCACGGCCCTCCCGGCGCCGCCGGCGCACGGCTCAGCAGGGTGAGCACCGGCACCGAGTGTCCCGCTGGGATTTGGGGTCTGAGCTGCTCGGCTCCCCCGTCCTGGACTCGTGGGGAAGCTGCTGTGGGTGGGAGGTGCAGCCCCACAGGCTCAGCATCCAGCCCGAGATGCATTTGGAGGTTATTTTTAAAGTTCTTTATTTTTAGTCGGTCTCTGTGGCTTGATGTCAGCAGTGATTAGAGATGTGAGTCCTGCTTTTAGGGGAATTCAGCTCTCTGGGGTGGTTTTTCTGCTGCTGTGGGAGCCAGGACATCTCCCAGAGAGCACTCAGGTCCCCATGGCCCCACACTCAGCTGTGCTGGCATCATCTGGAGGGGAGGGACTGGCACACAGTGAAATTGTATCCAGGTTTTTCTGATTTTTGGGACTTCTAATCCACATTAGGGACACAGCAGTAACCAAAAACCTGCCAGGACTTGGCTGCCTGACCCAAGAGCCATTTCACCCATGTCAAGGGGTTTAACTCTGCTCCAAGCATCCTTCTGTGCTCCTACATGTCCAGGACTGGGCCTCTTGTCTCTCGTGAGCTCTCTTTGGGCTCGCAGATGAGTAACTGGATTCCTAGAGAGCAAGAGGGCCAGGGCCAGCTGTGCTTAGGACATGGGAAAAACGCAGGCGAGATTAAGGAAAGGCTCTGTGCCGTGTCAGGCTGTCTGTGCATCTGGCAGGGCTGGCCCCAGGAGAGCCCTCTCATCCTCCTCCAGCCCTTGGATTTCCTTCCAAAGCCCCAACACACAGAGTGTGCCTTGCAGGAGCCATCCTGTGCCCAGGACATGTGGGCAGAGCAGGAAGGACATACAGCAGGAGATGGGCAAACAGAAGCAGCCAGTGCCCATGGGCGTCCTTTCTGGGGATCACAGATGTGGGTGGGTGGCAAGAGATGCCCAATGGCCCAAGACAAGGGCAGGAAATGTCTCAGTGTGGCGCTGGTTGTTGCTCTGGTGATCTAATGCCACAGGCAGCAGGGATGGAAGCAGCACCACATCAGCACCCACGGGCTGGATGGGAGACAGGGGGTGCCTGCAGGGCTGGAGGCTTTGTGCTGTTTATCCTGCTCAAAGCAGGAAACCCTGGCAGCTGAGCCAGCAAAGTGCTTTGTTATCCA
>VZSR01002145.1:5688403-5699320 GCA_013398615.1 Brachypodius melanocephalos | reverse complement strand
CTGCTGAGGGGTGCTGGAGGAGGAGGAGAGGGCTGTGATGCTGCTCAGCATCTATGTGAACTCTCATTTTTGCCCTCCTGTGTGCTCGGGCAGTTGGGAGAGCTTAGGGGGAGTCACAAGGTATGTCCACTTCATCCTTGTCCCCAGTTGTCCTGGTGGTTTCAGGGCTCTGTCTCCCCTGAAAGCTTTGAAAGAAGGCTTGGGCACTAAGCTGTGCCCCCAAGGTGCTGCAGAGAGCCCTTCCCACTCCTTTACCTTTGTCCCACCTTTTCAGAGGTGGCTTTGATCCCTGTCCCTGAAATCCAGCCCTTGGGCTGCATCTTCTGGGCTTGAAGGTGGCATCAGGCAGCAGCCCTCCTAGCAGGGACCCGTGCTGGATTTGGCTCTGGAGAGGATGGTGAGCCAAAGGCTGGGTTCAAATGTGGTGCCACAGCTTCTCATCTCCTCAGAGAGGCTTCGGGGTTTGGCTGCCCCTCCGTCCTTGGGTGGGCTCTAGAGGTGGCCCCTTCGGCAGGATTTAATCGCGGTGCTGCGGCTGCCGGTGGCGCACCCGCCTCAACTCCCACCTTTGCCTCAGGAAAACCATGACATTCCCACGAAGTTCCCTCCCGCTCAGGCAGCCCCTGGGTGGCAGGACAAGCCCGAGCTGCCGGGCTGAGCTTGTGGTGTTGCAGGTGGGCGCTGGTACAAGCGGCACCTGACGTACCGGGTGGTGAACTGGCCGTCCTACCTGCCCCAGCACGAGGTGCGCCTGGCCGTGAGAGCCGCCTTCGAGCTCTGGAGCAACGTGTCCTCCCTGCTCTTCCGGGAGGTACAGGAGGGCCCTGCTGACATCAGGCTCGCCTTCTTCCACGGGGACCACAATGATGGACTCGACAACGCCTTCGATGGGCCAGGTGCTGGTTGCTCCCCCCTCGTAAAAGTTTCTCTTTTACAACGTGGGCTCTTCCCCGGCAGGGAGGAGGGCTGGGCTGGGGGTGATGGAGCCCCAGTTTGCACCAGTTTGCACCAGTTTTCTGTCTGATTTGGGGTCCCCTCAATGTTCCTTGCAGGCTCTCAAGGAGCCCTCCCCATCTGACAACACCCCCCAAACACGGGCTCCTCCAAAAAGACCTAAAACTGATGCACACTTAGGAAAACCAGAGTGGCATCTGTGGTCCCTTGTAGGGTTGTGGCAGGATTGTAAAATGCTGCTGCCTTCTCAAAGCATCTCCTTCAGAAGCCACTCAGGGCAGGCCACAGGAGCAGCCATTTCAAGTCCATGCACACACACACACCTCAGCAGAGGAAAGGCAGGAAGGGCCTCCTGGATGGTATTTCCCAGCAGGGTTTATTTCATCATGCTGAAGGAAGGGATCATGGACAGAAGACTCCGACCATGTGCTGCTCAGGGGTTCAGTAAGGGTCATCTGAGGACACAGGGGTGGTACAAAGAGCAAGACAACCTACAGAGGGGTCTGAGGGATGGACTATTGGGGAGGGCAGGGTTAAGTGACCAATGAAGGAAGCAATCCAGGGTTGATTGGCAGTAGTTTTGCAAGGCGCCATGAAGAAACTCCTCTCTTTCACCCTAGCTAGGGAATTCTACGGTATATCCTCCCAGGGCAAAGCCTGGAAGTTTCCCTGAGGGGGTTTTTAGGGCTGTCACGGCCCCTGATGGCTCTTGTGCCCCCAGGAGGTGCCCTGGCTCACGCCTTCTTGCCCCGGCGAGGAGAAGCGCACTTTGACAGTGACGAGCGCTGGTCCCTGCACAGCGGCAAAGGGCGCAACCTCTTCATCGTGGTGGCCCACGAGGTGGGGCACACCCTGGGGCTGCAGCACTCCCCTGTCAAGAGTGCCATGATGTCTCCCTTCTACAAGGGGCACAACAAGGATTTTTTCCTCGACGACGATGACATCCTGGCCATCCAGGGCTTGTACGGTGAGCCCGGCTTCCCTGAGCATCCCTCGGTTCCTCCAGGGCTGTTCTCTGGGGTGGAAAGGGAGCAGGAGGGGTGGGAGCAGAGCCCTGGAAAGGGCAGAGGGATACAGACACATGGGCCCCATCCCTGCGTGTGGCTGGGGAGGAAAATGCAGGAGAGATGGGGCAGGTACCAGGGCCTCCAGGGCAGGGAAGGTTGCATTTGCTGCCCACTTGTCTGCTGGTGCATGATTTTTGGGGTACCGAGGGATTTTTGCTACTACCATATAGAGTGAGACAAGGAGTCTTTGGAGTCTTGGGTGTCCCAGCCCTGTACTTTGGGAAAAGTTGTTTCTCTGCCCCTTCTCCAGACTCATCAGCCCTTGTCCCATCCCAGGAAGGCCCTCCAGGAACTCAGGCATCCAGCTCTCAGCAGAGGTTTTCACTCACTTCCAGGACTGGAGCACAGACCTTTATGGCAGGGACCGACAGAAGAGGAGCCTCAGCACCTATTACTGCCACTCCTTCTTCGATGCCATAACTGCTGGTGGGTTTTGGCCAGTGGGACCCTCTCCCAAAATGTGCACCCCTCCCTCTTGTCCCACTGCTTCTGCAGTTCCCAGCAGTGGGAAAGGTGGGTCTGACTGGTGTACAGCTCCTGGCACTGGTGGCATCATTGATGCACAGTGAAGTAGAGCACCTTGAGGGCACAGCGATGTGTCAGAAGCAGGGAAAACATCCTAAAACTCAAACCATGGCAAGGATTAATCACTGCAGGAGCTCAGCTGTGCAAGATAAGCCTTGAACTGTGGTCAGCATTTGTCCTCTCACGGCTGGAGGGGAGGCAATGAATTATGGAAGCTGAGGTGGTGGCTGGAAAGGCAGGAGGAAGCATCCAAACCCTGAGGATGCCCAAAACACAGGGCTGCAAGGGGAGGAGCGGGGAGCTGGGCAGTGCTGGTGAGTGGTTCAATAAAATGAACAGAAGGTTCCCTTTGCCTCACAGACGGGGATCACAACCTCTACATCTTCAAGGGCAGCCACTACTGGGTGGTGACAGCGAGTGGTAATGCCAGTGACCCACAGCCACTGCAGCCACGCTGGCCTGGCCTCCCCGCCAGCATCGACGCCTGCGCCTGGTCCCAGCTCAGTGGGAAGTTCTACTTCTTCAAAGGTGGGTGAGGCCCGGGCTGAGGGAGCCCCCTGGGGCTGCCACAGCTCCTGTCTGTGCTGTGGCTGTGTCCACACAGCTCCTGTTTTTGTCCCCTCCTGGTGCAGAGCTGGGGCATTGCTGCCTGCTGGGTGTGCAAAACCCTGGGCTCGGTGCCCTGTTGCGGGTGAACCACACGGTCCTGAGCAGCATCAGCTCCTCGTGCCTCAGTTTCCCCATCAGGACAGCAGCTCTCACTGGTGTGTCAAAGCACATCCAGGTGCAGGGGCGGGTCTTGGGGGGAAAATGCTCCCCAAGACATGAGGTGCAGCGGGATGTGGGGGGGGTTTCATGGTGCACGTGGATCCCCGTGTTGTGCCTGGAGGATGAGCTGCCCTGGGAGTTGGGATGCCACCCATAAACTGCCCCAGGAGCTGGGATACCATTGAGAAACTGCCCCAGGAGCTGGGACACCACCCGTAAACTGCCCCAGGAGCTGCGATGCCACCCAGAAACAGCCTCAGGAGCTGGGATATCATCCAGAAACTGCCCTAGGATTTGGGACACCACCCATAAACTGCCCCAGGAGCTGGGATACCATCCATGAGCTGCCCGGCAGCCAGACAGGGAGAGGAAGGTCAAACCGGGCAGCCTGGCTGCCAGGGTTAACCCCAGCTTTTAATGGAAACCAGTGACTGGTGGTTCAAAAAGGGGTTTTGTGCTGCAGCTGGGTGAGAGCCAAAGCCCCTCTGCCTCCCCAGCCCTCGCTGCTCCCTCTGTTCTCCCCAGGGCTGCGTTGGGCTGTGCCTTGTGAGCAGAAAGGGGCTTTTGTCTGCCCTGTTGTAGGGACAGAGCCCTGTGGGGACAGCCAAGCCACTTGTCCCCATCACAATTCCTGCTGGTTTTGGATGTCCCAGCCTGGGTTGGATCAGTTTCTGTCCATCCCATTCGCTGTGCAGGATCAGGGGGAGGTTTGCCAGAAGCCCCATGGTGGTGGCCTTGCTCTGTCCCTGGTGGTCCCTTTCCATGCCTTCAAGCCTCTGAGCTGCCGTGCCTCAGTTTCCCCCCCAGCTGGTCCTTGGGGCAGCCCTGCAGTGGTTCCTGTAGGGTCACCAGTGGGATGGGATGGATGGGATGGATGTCACCGACGCTTCACAAGGCTGGTCCCGTGGCCGTGTCTATCCACACCTCGTCCTGTCCCGGACCCCCCTGGGGCGTGCTCTAACCCTTCCCTTTCCCCCCAGGCGGCCGATGCTGGCGCTACGCCGGCTCCGAGCTGGAGGCAGGATTTCCCCGAAAATGCAGCGCCCTGGGGCTCCCTCGGTACCCGGACACGGCGCTCTACTTCCAGCAGCTCCGGCGGCTCGTCCTCTTCAAAGGGCACAAGTACTTCGTGGTGGACGAGGAGCCCCTGGGCTTGGAGCCTTACTACCCCCGCAGCCTGCGGGACTGGGCAGGGCTGCCCCCGGGCACGGCCGGGGCTCTCACCCGCCCCTCCGGCTCCGTCTACTTCTTCCGCGATGAGCACTACTGGGAATTCCACCCGGCTAAGCTGCAGGTGGTGGCCACGGGCAAATGGGCCACGGAGCTGGCCTGGATGGGCTGCGGGGATGCCAGCAGCCAGCAGGTCATTTTCTGAGCATGGTGGAACGGGGCTCTGCAGCTCAGCTCGCTCGCTGCTGCCTGAATTCCTCTTGGTGTGGCTCTGGGTTCCTGTCTGAGGATGCTCGGGCAGGGACTGGCTGCCCGTGGGATGGTGGAGCAGTGACCCAGCAGAGCTCGGATGCAGCTGGGATGGGTGTGGGGAGGCTTTGGGACACTGTGATTTTTTTTTTTTTTTTTTTAAAGACCACCAGAGAATGTATGAGCCATGGAGACTGCAAACACGCTCATTTCTGTTAACTTTCAGGATATTGTTACTCATGTTTTTCAGGCCGGCACTGGGGTTTGGTGATACTTTTTGGTATCTTTGTTGATACTTGTTGGTATCTGTCATTTTCCCATGATCAGGAGCAGTGTCTCGGTGCTGCTCACTTTGGGGTTTGGATGGTTTTAAATAACAGACTGAGAACATCTCCTGCTTAAAACTAAAAGAAAAGAGACATTTGGACAAAAATTTGGGTCCATGAGGAGTTTTACCCTGCTGTTTGTTGAGACTCTGGGTCATGGAGGGTTGGGGATGCTTTGCTGAGCTGTGCTCACATCCCAGTGCTCTGTTGGAGACACCACCACAGTGGGATTTGGGGGACTGGAAGCAGAGGGGTTTGGTGTAGGAGCCTCTTTGGGGTGGAGAGAAAGGGGAGACTCAGCTGAGCTGCTGGCCATGTCACTGTGCAGCTCACAGGCAGCAGGAGCATCGGCTTTTGGGTGGTTTTGGGGTGCCTGGGTGGGTTCTCTGGTGTCTAACAAGGGTTGTGCTCACCTGGCAGCCCTCGCTGTGTGCAGAGAATGTGCCTGTGCTCTGCTGTCCCTGCAAGGAACGGGATCAGCCAATTTCTGAGTCCTTGAGCCCCACCTGGATGAACGGGGGTGACAAATAACTGGGGGAGGAGGGGAAGAGCAGAGGGTGAGCAGGACAGAGGGACATGTCCGTGCATGCAGGCTCACAGGGACAGTGTGGCTGCACATTCCTCATTCCTTTCCCGAGGCTGACTCCCCACCTGGAAACGCCCCTGGCTCCTGGGCACGGTCACAGGTCGTGTCTGCACAGGGGCCGTGGTGTCCCAGGGCTGGGGGATGGAGCTCAGCTTCCCAGGGCTGGAATTCTGAGGCACTGGTGTCGAGAAAGAAAGGGCTCAGCTTTATTAAATGATTTATTGAAACAATTGTTTCAGTGGTTCTCCCAGGACTCAGACCCCAGCACCTGCTGTGCCAGGTCAGGGTGCTGAGGTGCCACATCAGGGTGCTCTCCTGATGCCAGCAGCTTCAGGAATTCCTCTTTCACCCATCTTTGCCCATTCTAGACCTTCTCTGCAGTGCAGGGCTTACCTCAAGCAAGGCTGGTGCTTCCCAAGGGCTCTCAGTGCTGCTGGGTTCCAGCTGGGCTGTGGGTTTGGCAGGATGGGGAGCCAGCACTCTTCCCATTCTTCCCATTCTCCATCACACTTGTGAGTGAGCCCTTCATGTACAGACACAGACACAGGGTCTTCATCTCCCTAAAACCTCAGGGGACTTTCCACGTTGCCAAAGAAACGCGCCCGCAGCATTTTCATCGGAATTGAATGATAATAAGATGTGTCCTGACGTTTCCTGCAGGGAGTCCCAAGGGCTTGGAGACCTGACAGCAAATAAAACCAACCTCTGGATATGTGGCGTTGGGATTTGTGCTGGTTTTCGTGTCACACTTTGGGCTTGGGTTTTGTTTTTTGAAGCAAATCTCCAGTTTCCTGACAGGGCTGGGTTTAAGATGCCTGTGGGTGTTTGGGTTTGGAGTGGGAATTGCTGAATTTGGCCTCAGCTTTCCTGCTTGCAGCATCAAAGAGGGGAGACGGATCCCACTGAAAACTCACTGATGATGATGAAAATATGGAAATTCTGTTTCCTACTTCATCCCCAAATTACTGAGGACTTTCTCACGCTTTGGGATGTGCTAATAGGGTTTTTTCATCCAAGCTGAATTCGTTCATCATCCCTTTTCCTGTCCCCTCAGGAGAAAGCCAGGCATCCCATCTGCTGTGTGACTGGAGGCTGAGGATGGGACTACCTCAAATCCTCTCCCCTTTTTGGGTTTTCCATCTCTTCCCTGGCTTGCTGCCTTGTGTTTCCTGGGGCTGTGTCCTGAGGGAAGCCTGGGGGCCCTGTGATGCTGCCAGGGCTGGGGCTGAGCTCAGCATTGCTGGGAGGGGCTGCAGGGGTCACTCTACTGTGTCACCCGTGTCACCCCATCAGTTTGGGGGATCTGGGGGTGGTGAACTCACACCCTGAGCCTCTCAATCCATCCCCACTGGGTGCCCTGGTTGGAAATCCAGCTTCTCAAGGGTTCTTTTCTCCTGCTGGGCTCCCTGGTTGGGCACATCAGGCGCAGACTCCTCCAGCCTGCCACACATTCCCCAGGCAGAATAGCTGGGATTCCTGCATTCCCTCCCCCAAAATGACCCCAGCTGGACAGTGATCTGCAGTGACATCAGCAGCTGGCCCCAAGGAGAGGATGGGTCCCACAACATGTCAAGGGGCCCCACAAAGCCCAGCAGAGGATCTTTTTTGGTCCTGAGGCGCGAACACTCCCCTGGTAGGTTTGTTTTTTGCAGAAGTACCTGGGTGCCGTGGCAGCTCTGCAAGGCCTGGGTTAGGAAGGGAGTATCCCACATTCCCAGAGGTGCCCACTCATGTGCAGTCATTTCCTTAAAGTCCCAACTCCTGGAGTCACTCCATCCCTGCAGGAGCTTGGCTTTTGCCAAAGACCTCACCATTGTGGGCAATTAGGGAAGGACTTTGCAAGGCAGCAGAGAGCAGAGAAAGCCCAAAGGTGGCGGTGAAAATAAACCCTTCTCACCTCGATGTTGCCCTGAAGATGCACCTTGTGGCCCTCAGGTCATCTCACTTGTCTTAGAGGTGGGTGTAAGTGTTTGGGGAAGGGGAAAAATCCCTCTCGTGTGGTTGGAAGCAACTTGGGTGCTGATGAGCTGCTCTCTAAATCCTTCCTGCCCCAGAGCCAGGGCCCTTGGGAGGGAAAATCCACCCCTGGCATGGCTGGGAGGAGCAGGGCTGTGACAGAGGAGTAGGTGCTGAAGGGTTAACAGGGAGTGTTTGCAGCCAGTCCCTTGTCACCAAGGAGAAGGGATCAGCACTGGGGAAGGAAACAAAACACCAGGAGAGTGATTTCCTCTCCTCGAGCAGCATTACAGCCCTGGGACCCCAGAAGGGCTCTGGACACCAGGGCAGTGTCACCACCCCGTGTGGCACAGAGCAAGTGGCACCAGGTGAGTGTGGCTGCCGGGGAGGTGGGCTGGGGACAGGCTTGGGGCAGCTCCCCATGTCCCCATCACCCTTTTCCCTCAACCTCCTCCCAGTCTTATGGCAGAATGTGGGGGACACTGGGCACGGGGGCGCGGAGCATCCGTCCCTACCGGTCCAGCCAGCAGTACCTGTACGCCATGAAGGAGGACCTGGCAGAGTGGCTGAAGGAGCTCTACGACCTTGACATCGAGGTGGGCACCTTCTTGGAGGTGCTGGAGACGGGGGCTGTGCTTTGCTCCCACGCCAATCACATCACCCAGGTGGCTGAGGAGTTCTCCCGTGCCTGCCCTGACCTGGCCCGGCACCTCCACCTGCCCACGGCCGGTGTCACCTGCAACCTCACAGCACAGCCAGGCACCTTCCAGGCCAGGGACAACGTCTCCAACTTCATCCAGTGGTGCAGGAAGGAAATGGATATCAAAGGTAGGATGCCAGGCTCCAGCTGTCCATTGTCACCGTGTTCAAGTCCCCTTCATCTTTTCCCATGTGTCCCCCACACCCAGTGCCACCCCGGCACGGGACAGCACCATGTGCATGCAATCCCTGAGCTGGCATTCCTTGTGCAAGGTCCTCCGGGTTTGGCAGCAGTTTGACAGGGTGCTGGCACGAGGCTAGAGCATTTGCTGGGGTGCAAATACGCACAGGAGAAATGGAAAATGAAAGGGTGGATGGCACAGTGTGTCCCTGCCAGGCATGGCATGATCCCAGCCCTAAGGACAGCAGAAGAGAAGGAGAAGTCCTGGCTCTGAGCAAAGCATCTGTCACCCTGTCCTGCCACCAAGGATGCCCAGGAAGGGGGGTGGCACAGAGCAAGAGGACCTCAGGGCACAAAGACACTGAGTTTTGTGGGTTTGGGGTGCCATGAAACAGCTGTAGATGCCCAAAAGGAAAGGCTCTTCCTCCTTTATAATTTATCCCAACTCTTGTTGAGCCATCTCTGGTGGGATGTCTCGAGTGGAGAGCACCCTTCAGGTGGGGTTTGACTCTGTGCCCCCCATCCCCTTTGCCCCCATCCCCACATGCTGGCCCTGGCTCAGCCCTGCCCTGCCCTGCCCAGATGTCCTGATGTTCGAGACAGAGGACCTGGTGCTGAGGAAGAACGAGAAGAACTTCGTGCTGTGCCTGCTGGAGCTGGCCCGCCACGCTTCCCGCTTCGGAATGCGCGCCCCGACCCTGGTGCAGATGGAGGAGGAGATCGAGGAGGAGCTCCGGCAGGAGATGGACCTTCCCCCCACGGACCCTGCCCTGCCCTGGGGCCCCAGGAAACCACGGGACCTCCACAACCTGGACCTGATGGTGCGGAGGGGCACGGGGCGGCATGGGAATGGATGGGGATGGGCATGGGAATGGATGGGGATGGGAATAGAGATGGATGGGGATGGGCATGGAGATGGATGGGCATGGCCATGGCCACCCCAGGGCCTCTCCCAGCAGCCCTGGTGAGGAGCCATCCCTGCTGCCCACAGGTCCAGCACCTGGTGAGCCGCTGTACCTGCCCTGTCCAGTTCCCCATGGTCAAGGTCTCTGAAGGGAAATACCGTGTGGGGGACTCTGACACCCTCATCTTTGTCCGGGTGAGTCTGCTCCCCCCTGTGCTTTTGGGGTAAAAGCATCAGGAATTCTGCTCCGCTGCCATGACCCCTTTCCCATAATCCCCCAAAAGGGGCCCGAGTGGGAGTTTTGACCATTACTACCAAAGCAGGGCAGCTCAGCCCTGAGAGAGATGTTGGTATGGATTTAACCATCCATGTGTGTGGGACCAAACCTGACATCCCACAGAGCCAAAGCCTGGTCTCACCCAGCAATAGGAACACTGGGATGCTCTGAATCCATCCCTAAGCCTGGCCAAAGAACTCAGCACATGACCAAGGACAGGGATTTCCCAAAAGGATTCCCACCCTCCTTGTGGTGACGAAATAAACCTGTCGCGATGGCCGCAGGAGCCGAACCAGGAGCTCAGTCGTCCTTTGGGACACCTGGTGGCACTTGGGGCAAGCCCAGAGCTCTGGAAGCCGGGCCGAGCGTGCCACCCCCAGGCTGCTGGTGCCCCATGGCGTGGACATTCCCGTGCAGATCCTGCGGGAGCACGTCATGGTGCGGGTCGGGGGCGGCTGGGACACGCTGGAGCACTACCTGGACAAGCACGACCCGTGTCGCTGCACCTCGCTCTGTGAGTCCCCGCGTCCCCAAACCCCGCGGCTGGGTGAGGCGGGGCGGGGGAGGGATCTGTGTTGGTCTCGATGCTTCTCGGGGACATTTTCAAGAGCGGGAGGCTTTGGTATAGCCGTGCCTCGTTGTTTTCCCGGGAAATGTCGGGTTTTGGGGACTTTCTTTGGCTTCGATGGCCACTAGAGGTCATGGAAGACTTTTGGATGGAGCCGGACCCCAAAAGCCACTTTGCGGGGAGCGCAGCTTTCTGCCGGCACTCGCGGCGACGCTGAGCGATGGCAGGGGGGGTTGCCCTGGGGGTGGGTGCAGGGGACAGGGGTGCTGAGCCCCCCGCGTTGTCCCCACAGCTCACAAACAAGCCTGGAAGGCGCGGGGCCCGCAGCAGCAGGTGCAGCACGAGGTGCGGCTGTGCCCGAGGGCGGCCGCCCGCAGCCCCCAGCCCTCGCTGCTGGTCAGCCGCTCCCAGAGCCCCCTGCCCCCCGTCACCTGGAGGGGCCGTGTCCCCCCCGGCCCCCAGTCCCCTGCCACCCCCTCGCCGGAGGGCTCGGGTCGCCAGGCAAGTGCCAGCCCCCAGCGGGAGCCAGCGCAGCCCCGGAGGGTCCCTTCGGGCAGGTGAGTGGTGCAGAGATGCTTCGTGCCCCAAACTGCCTGGACTCAGAGCAGCTTTTCTCACACCATCGGAATTTCTTTCCCCGGTCCCATCTGGAGGTGCCCATCCCAGGCAGGATGGGGGGGATGCAGC
>VZSR01002145.1:5599952-5680833 GCA_013398615.1 Brachypodius melanocephalos | reverse complement strand
GGGTGTTTTTTCAAGCAGGGGGCTGACAATGTCCCCAGGGACCTCAGCATCGCAGGACCTCAGGGTCCCCCTCGGAGCCAAGGAGAGCCAGGATTTGAGTGAACTTTATTCCAGGAAGGTTCTCACGGACACATCCAGCCCTTTCAGTACCAGAACAAGGAAGGGGTCTGTCTGCAGCCCAGGGTTTGCTCAGCCCGGCAGCAGCAGGGTCCCAGTCTGTGCTGGGGACTCAACCCATGGCCACTGTCACCAGCTGCTCCTTCCCGGCGCTGCCCCAAGCCGGGGAATCCATCTTCCCTCCGCTTGGACAGCCGGAATTGCCTTTTCCCTGGCGGGGGGAGATCTCTCAGTGCCTGCGAGCGACGGCTTGAACGTTTCGTTTCAGGCTTTGAGCGCTTGGGCAATTAACTTGATGGGGACTCATTTGCAAGCCAGCTGACAGAGTGAGCCCGGAGCCACCGCGTGTGCTGAGGCCGGAGGGACCCCGGGGCAGGTCCGATGTGTGGGGGGACACGGGGGGATAATCCACACACAGGGATGGGGAGCTGAGTCTGAGGAGCCCAAACACCCCCTGGGCTCCTTAGCAGGAGCTGCCATGGGCACGGCAAGGGCGAGGGGATGGCTCCCACTTTCACTCGCTCTCATCTCTAAGGAAGCAGCTTGTGTTTAATCCCGAAGTGTGGATTCTTTGACCAATTTCTGATGCTCTGGTGCTAAATTTTCCCTAAAAACCATCCCCGGAGTACAGGGCAGCAGCTGGAAGTGTCAGGTTCCAACACCCTGTTCTGCCTGTTTGATGGAGATTATTTAGCCTGGGCACAGAGGTTCCCACTGCTGGGTGCTGGAGTGGCTGAGCTCCCCGGGATCCCTTCAGCTGGGCCATGGCTCACAACATCCTCACCCCCGACACGCCGGGACCGGGGACTGTGTCCCCTCATGCTGCTGGCAGTGTCCCCCGGGCTGCTGGCTGTCCCCGGCCCCGGCAGAGGGAATGTTTCTGTGGCAGATGCAGGGAAATGGGGGGTGCAGGAGCCCCCAGGCCCGACCCTGGCAGGGCCTTTCTCTGCCAGCAGACAGCACTGTCACTGCAGGTCTCGGGGGGCCACTCTGCTGCAGGGACAACCTCGTCCCCACAAACCCTTCCTCCTCACAGCAGCATCCCCAGCTCCTCTGCGGGGCCGGAGGGTGATGGAGAGACACAACTGGAACTCAGTGCTCGCAGGGCTCCCTGGAACTGGGGCACAGGCTGAGCCCCGCTGTGCCTCCGGCAGAACCTCATCACCCTCTGTGCTGGCACACGGGGACCGTGCACCCCAAAAACATCACAGGCGGACCTGATGGTCCCCGGCCCTCCAAGCAGCTCTGTGGGAAACTGAGGCACAGCGGGAGGACCCTTCGGGGTGGGGTGGTGGAGCAGGGACCAGCCGCGGGTCCTCGGGCTCTCGGCACCAGGCCGGGCTCCGCGGGCTGCAGGGCCGGGCGGGGGCTCGCATGGGGCTCCCGGGAAAGGTGGCTCCGGCTCCCACCGCGACCTTGGCCATCCTGCCACGCCTGGGGCACTGCAAGGAGCAACCCCCGAACCCCGTAGGGCGGGGGCGGCAGCAGCATCATTCACCCCACATCCCGCATCCCCCGTCCCCCGCGCACCCCGCATCCCCCGCACTCAGACCCTCCCGGGGATGCTCCGGCCGCGGTGGGCAGCGCAGTACCCCCGGCCCGCGGGGTCGCTGGGGCTGGAGGTGATCGGGGGATGCCGAGGGGAGACGACCCCCGCACCCGCCGTGCCGGCGGGAGAAGGGGAGCGGAGAGCACCCGCGCTCAACTTTCGCTGGGGACCCCCTTGTCCCCTCATCCCAGCCACCCCCGGCCCTGCCCAGCGGTAACTTTGCCCCCCACATCCTGCCCTTCCCGGCGGACCCCCTCGTACCTGGCAGCGGCGGCCCGGGCCGGCGGCGCCCCGGCGGGCGGCGGAGCCATGCGGCGAGCCCGGAGCGGGGCGGGCGGCCCCGCTGCAGAGCCCCGGCCCGGCCCGGCCCCCGCCCGACGCGGCCACACCGGGGGGAGGCGGCGGGGAGCGGGGAGCCCGGCCGGGGCACGGCGGGGGGGCCGGCGGTGTCCGGGATGGAGGGATGGAGGCAGCGGCCGGTGGGATGGCGGGGATGCCCAGGCGGGAGGCGGGCAGAGCCCGGGGAGGGATGGAGGGAGACAGGCAGGCAAAGCTCGGGCAGGGATGCAGGCAGCGCACGGGGAGAGAAGGAAGCTCTGCCCAGGCGGGGATGCAGAGGATGTCCGGCGAAGGATTCGGGCAGTGCCCGAGAGGAAAGGAGGCAGCACCCGGGAAAGGAGGCAGGGAATGCCCAGAGCGAGCTGCAGGAATCCAGCAGAGACACCGGCTTCTCCCGGGGCTCTGGGGAGGCGCCGATGGGAAAAGACCCTCCCATGTCCCCCCTGCAGTGTGCTGGGTGCAGCGCCGTCACCCCTTCCCTCCCCGGCTCCTCCGGCATCCGTGCTCTCATGCCCACCCCGGACGAGTCCCACGGGCCGGGCTCCTTCGGGGGAGGTGGGCAGGACCCCTCCCAGGGAGTCTTTCCCTCCTCCGACACCGCTGCTCGCTGTGCTCTCGGGCACATCCCTTCACCTCCTCCCGTGCCGGTCCCTGGCCCCGGGCGGGGCTGGGGGTTTCTCTGTGCCCGTGGGGCACCCTGAGCCCACCCCTGGCTGCAGGCCCCACCAAAGGAGGGACATTTCTATTGCAGCGTCCGCATTTTTGGGTCACCCCGCACGGAGCATTTTACCTGCATGCTGAACAGAGGGAAGCTGCTGGCTGCACCTCCAGGAACATGGTCCAGGCCCCCGGGACGCGCTGCTGATGGACTCCCTTCAGCCCTCTGCTCCTGGAAACGGAGCCCAAACCCGGCTCGGGCTCCCTGTGACACCAGCGAGCCCCGAGGTGTCTGCACAGCTCTGCCTGCGATCACACGGGCTTGGCTGAGCCCGAGCACCGGCGCCAGCTCAGCCGCGCTCCCCCCAGCCTCGTCAGCACCTTCGGCTGGGAAAAATCATCTCCGGGGGCTCCTCTCCAGGATGAGGAGGGGGTGCGAGTGGAAACGCAATGCCACAGCCCACCTGGGGGACAAGGGGACGGCAGACAGCCCCACGGCTGGGGGGCACGAGGGCAGCTGTGTAGCCTTTGTGCCACCGTGGCATCAGCACCAGGCAGAGGAGGGTGACAGTCCCTTCGCCGTGTCCCACGTTACACCCGGGCTGGCAGAGATCTGGGTGTTATTTCCCTGCAGAGCTGCCCGATGCTCGCAGCAGGGGAATATTTAAGTGTCCCGGGGGTTATCACCAGCCCGGGATGCTGCTCCCCTTCCCCGCACGGCCATAAAGCAGCGCCGAGCCCTGGAATGTTTCTGGGAGAGCGCAGTGATCGGGCTGCACATGAACTCTCCCGCACACAATTCAGGCTCCAGCCTCGGGGCTATTTTTAGCACTTCCCTCCGAGATGCTCTTCAGTTGCAGTTTTATGTGTGAAATTTAATATACGAGGAGCGAGGGGGGAGGGGAATGGGGCTGAATCCCAGCACGTCCCTGCTGGCTGGGAGGTTTATCCCAGCCTCAGTGACACGAGTCCAAGACAAACCCGAAATCCTCCATCCAAGAGCTCCTGTGTGCTGATGTGCAGGCGGCAGCAGGGGACAGGCAGAGTTGGTGGCTCGGGGAGCTGTGGTCAGCCCCTGCCTCAGCCACATCCAAAGTCCTCACTTGAGTCCCTGCCTCCCCTCACACCTCACCACGGGCTCAGGGATCTGCTGTCACTGGCACAAAGCAGGATGAGTGTGAGGCCAGTGGGAGCAGCAGGGATTTTGGGATTTGCTTCAGCTCCAGCCAGACCAGCAAGGAACAACTCAGGGGGGTCTCTGTCCCAAACTGTGGGCCTCAGGAACGGGGAAGGCTGTGGGGACCAAACTCCCCTGGCAGTTCCCAGCTTAGGGAGCATCACCTGTGTGCCCTGAGCCCCATGGGTGACACTGCTAATGACAAACCCAGCTCCCAGGGGTTGGTGTGTCCCTGCTGACAGGACACAGTGTGTCTGTAGCAAAGACCAGTTTCTTCTCAAGGAACCTCTGGCAGAACGGGAAGAAACCTTTCCTTTTGCCACAGAACATGAAGGGACAGCAGCTGAGAGGGCAGAGCCCTGAGCATCCCACAGCAGCTTTCATTCCTGTTGGGCCAAATGCTGCTCCAGGCTCACCTCCAGCAGGGAATGATGATCCCATCCCAGGCACACCAGGGATGCAGGAAGGGAACAACAGCAAGATCAGGGACCCCAGGCCAGTCCATCATTGTTGTTCCTTGACACTTGCAACTACTTCTAACACAAAACCATCCCAGTGCAGGGCAACACTGGTTGATAGGGTACCTGCCCTCCACGGAGGGTGGAAGTTCCCAAAAATCCAGGTGCTCCTAAAGCCAAGGCTGGGCAGGGGGAGGGAGAAGGTTACCCTGCTCCAGAAAAACACCCCCCAAACCTGCTGCTTGTTCTGTTGGATTTCTGGTCACGCCAAGTACCGAGTTTGGGGCTGCCCAAGCTTGGCTTTGGGCTGGCAGAGAGCCAGGTTTTGCAGCCCAACCCATCTTGCTTGAGATGGGACCAGAGGTGGCAAAGCCCTCTGAGAAACAACAGCACCAGTGCAAAGCAAACCAAACACATCACTGACTCCCAGGATTTTATCACTTCACCACAGGAAAAACAGGTCGCACTACACACAGCCCACCTGGGCCCCCAAAAGGGCTAAAGGGGTACATCCATCTTCTGCTCCTCATCTGAATCTGCCCCTGCTGCCCTTTGAGATGAGGAAAAGCAGCTGCTGGAGGAGCAGGGAAACTTGCTGCTGCCTCCGCCCCCCTGCAAGCCCCAAATTTTGGGGGTCTGTGCTGTAGAAGTGGCAGGTTGAAAGAGAAGCCTGGTGAGTCAACAGCCTCCTTCCCACCAAAACCAGCAGTCAGCCCTGCTGCTCCCCTGGGCAGAGCCAGCATCAGGGGAATGGCTGCTCTCCCCATTCCCACAGAGCCACACGTAGCCAGAGCCTCGTGGAAATGAGTTTATTGACACGGAGGGCAGGTAAAGCCTGAAGAGCAACACGAACAGAACACTCGAACGAGCAGGGGCAGGGGGAACGCCACCGACAGCCCCAGCTCTGCCCCGGGGTGACACTCCCACCCCAAAAGCTGGGAAGGAATTTGGCAAGAGAAGGAGGTGCTCAGCCACCCCTCCCCACCTCGAAGCTACGCTCTCCCTCCCTGCCCCTACACAGGCTCGGCGCCACTGGTGCTTCCTTAATTGCTCTGTTAATGATTTTTACACTACACCCGCAGGGCTTGGAGCACATCACCTCGTGGGCAGGGCTCAAGGGCTGGGTTACTCCAGCTCTGCCCCACTTTTTCCGCCCAGCCAGAGCACAGGGGTTCCTACACAGGGACACCACCTTCCTGAGGGTCGTGCAGCTCCTGGGCCCTGCTGGAGCCTCTCCCAGGACATTGTGACCTTTTCCCAGCACTGGTTTCTTGGCTGCAGTCAGTGCCAAAGCCCTGATGAACGATCTCCCACCGTGAAACATTTATTGACTTTGAAAGTGGCATCTAAAAGGACAACAGGGGGGTTGCTACACGCAAGAGCTTTGTCAGCTGGGGAGGAGATGTCCAAGCATGCTGGGGAGGGTGGGGCTGCTCTGGGTTGGGGATTGGATTAAGCAGGACAAGCTATGGATGGAGCAGGGACATGCAAGAGGCTTTGCTTTCACTGCTGTTGCTGCAGCACTGAGTGGTTGCAATGGGACACGTCCACAGCTGTGGACTGGAAGGGAAACAATCCCGGCTCTAAGGGACAGGTTGGAAAAAAGGGGCCAGGGCATGGGGCTGCTTGGGACAGGGACTCACAACAGGAACCTGGCTGGCTCTGGGCACCAAGAGTGGAGCTGCCAACAGGAGAAACGCTTCCATGACCTGCTCCACTCAGCCCAGCTGGAAGCTGAATGCCCCAGGCAGGCAGGGAGCAAACGCTGCCAAGACCAAACCGTCTCCCACCACACCCCAGCCTGGGTTTTGGGGACAGTATGGCAACAGGGAGAGGCACTCCACTCCCCTGGCATCCTGGGGCACTGCCAGCAGCAGCCCCTCTCTGTAGGGGCCTGGCTGACACCTGCAGCCTTGCTGGGTAAGTGGCATTGCCACATTTGGATGTGCCACCACGAGCCTGGGAAGCGCTGGGAGACGGGGGCACAGCTCAGGGATGGCTGAGAAGGCAGCTCAGCCTCAGCAGGCACAGAAAGAATGGGAGGAAGAGGAGCTGCACATGGGTGAGGATGCAGAGATCACACCTGGAGCTCTGACACGAGCCTTTGGCTCTAAGGACAGGCTCATTTCCGTCATTTCATCCACCGCTGCCCTGTTACCCATCCAGGCCTGCAGCTCCTCCTCACACAAAAGCAGCCTCACTCCTCAAATCACCAGCTCATGAGGCAGGGAGATGGCTGGAGTGAAAACACCATCGAAGTAGTGCCAGTCTGCCAGCACAAGAGTAATAAAAACCCCTCTTTAGGGCTCCATCCCTCTCCTCCAACCCAGCTGATGGCTCTGTTCCTAATTCCCCGAGCCCCATGCCCCTGCAGGGCTCCCAAGACTTCCTTGCAATCACTTTCCCTTTAAGCCAATTACAATAGAAAAACTCAAAAAAAAAAAAAAAGTATAAAAATATAAAATAAAGTGCAGTGTTACGTTTTTGACACTTTTGCTTTGTTTTAATGAGCGGACCTGTGGTTTTTGCTCGGTGCTTTTATGTTTCTTCAATGAGCTGTTATTTTACAAAATCCAAACTACACCTAAAGCCATTTAGAAAACACTGAACATTGGCACAAAATGGAGAGAAAGCCCACGAGAACGGATGAGTGAGGGGCGAGGGGGACAACGGGAGTAGTTTGAAGCAGTGGTTACAAACTCCATGGACGCTAAAAATACCAAAGGGGTTTGTTCCCTATCATCGTTAGCACGTGGATACTAATTGCTACCTTGTTTAATCAGTGCCTTTGACTGAAATCCTACACATGAATACAGCTGCTTCCAGTTACGAGTGCTTTTCCCCCTGCACTGGCAGTGAAGGAGGCTCTGGGGACCCCTTTTTCCCCCCTCCTCCTGCAGGGTGAGGCACAGGCTCCATCTCCTGTTAGTTTTTCAAGATGGCATCGTAGGCCTGGTAGATGTACTGGGACACTTCTGGAGCTCGGCATTTCAGGGAGAGCTGTGGAGAGGAGAGGAGAGGTTAGTGCTGGGGGAAAGGGGGGCAGGAGTTTCCTGCCACGGCCACAAAGGGCAGCTGGGAATGGGTTGGACAGGGCTGCTGACAATCACACAGAGTATTTCTCCTGCTTTCTCCATCACTGACCTCGAACTGCCCTTTCAGAGCTTGCTGCAAGCAGGAGGAGGAAAACAAAAGTAAACTCCCACTGCGGGGTTCCCAAATTTCTCAGGAAATTTGGCATCAGGTGGCCCCATGGGCAGGAGGAAAGGGGACACGGTCCCAAACTGAGATGAGATCTGTGCTTGTCCTCAGACTACAAACCATAACACTAAACCCAAGGGCTTCTAAGGATCTGCTGCTCAGTCCTGATGGACACAAACTTGGCTGTCACCCCTCTCTAAAGCAAAGATCAGGCTGACACCAGGCTTGCAGCATCAAACCTTGTGCAAACACTTTAAATCACCTTCCAACGCTCACACTCACCCCGCGGCTGCCCAGACCACAGATTCCTCTTGAAACTCCTGGCAGAGCTTCCAACAGGAGAGATAAATCCTCTAATACCACAGACACACAGGTCTCTCAGAAGGGCAGTGAAGTCAAAGAGAAGAGTCACAGGGGTGCATGAGGCAAGACAGAGAGCGCCTTCCCACCAGCCACGGGCTGGTGCCAGCACAGGGCCACAGACAGCCGGGAACACGGCAGGGCATAAATCTCCCCTTGTCTGTAAGAGGGGGAAGGGCACCCTGGCAATGCTTCCTTGCTAATATCTCTTGGCTTTATCTCTGGGTAACCTTGGCAAGTCACTGCTCATTGCTGAGCAGGCATTGTCCCAGCTCACTGGTGGCAGAGCAGGGGAATTCTGTTGCTCCTCGCTTTTCCCACATTAGGCACTTCTCGCCCCACCCCAGCCAAATATAACAGCATCTCCCTCAAAACACAGCGAGCAGGGAGGGAGGAGGAGCAGGGAGGAAGAGCCCAGGCTGTGCCAGGCCCTCTGCTGTGAGCCCTCACCGTGTAGTTGGGGTTCCCGGGCTGGATGCGCAGCTCCGCCAGGATCCAGATGCCGTTGGTGAGTTTGAGGGACTGGTAGAGCATGTCCTGCCCCTCCACGTTCCTCTTGGCTATGGTGTAGACATTGTTGTTCTGCAGCTTGCTGGAGACGGTGTCTTTGGAAGGAGGGGAGAAAAAGCACGTCTGTTAGTTCAGATCCATCATCTGCAGGGACAGCAGAGCCCCGAGGAGCATTCCCAGGATGCAAGGGCACAGGGAAATGCTGGCTCCTTCCCTGGGGACAGCAGCACACATGACACAAGGAGAAAAAAATTCCAGTTCTCTCCATGAAGCCACCTCACTCTCTTCAGGCTGTGATCTCTTGGTAAATATTTGCCCATTTTACAGGGCTCTCACTGCCCTGGATCACTTAGGACTTGATCAAGGTGAGGTTTTCAAGGCTGCTCAGAGGGGAAGAGGACTCTGCTGTATCCCAACTAGCTACAGGCAGCCAAAAAGTCAGAAGATGAAGGTGGAAAAGAACAAAGATCACAGCCTGAGGCTTGCTCAGGTTCTGAGGTCCTGTCCCAGCCACAAGAGCTTCCTCCTACTTCCCTCACACAGAGACACTTCTGGCCAAATCAATGTCCTACAAGGTAGTAAAAATCCTCTCCCTTTTTTGAAAAACAGTTACTTGAAAGGGTAAAACTTCCCCTCCAGATACTGTCTGTAGACATTACAGGGCTGTGGTACAGTTTTAACACACAGCCTGACCTCAGCCCTGGCAGATGAGGTGTGATTTCACCTGCACACCTGGATGGGTGTCACTGTCACACACGTTATTTCTAAGGGACTTTCTGAGGAAATCAGAGCAGGCAAAACCACAGGAACACCAGGAGCCAAACCAGCAGCCCCTGGATGGTTTCTCGGTACAAAGCAGAATAAACAGAGCTCTGGATGCCTCTAAAGGGGCACAGTCACACTTCAGGTGGAAGATCCTACACCTGGTAAGCATCATTGGAAAATTCCCATTCCTGGTGCCCAACAGGAGAAATTTAACTCCCTGCTGGGGCAGGTGGAACACTTTATCTATGCCTTAAACCAACTTGCACTGAAAGCCCAGATACTGGGAATGTGGGATCCATCTGAAGGAGCACAGGGAGCAGGACAGCAGCAGAGAAGCAGCACCAAGTGACCATGCAGCTCTAATCCATCCCTGCAACCTAGGCACACAGAGAGATCCACAGGGTTTGAGAATGGACACCAGTCTGTGCTGAGGGAGCAGAGAGAGGACAGCACAGCCTGCTCAGGCACCAGGGAATGGTGGGAGGAGGAAGGAAAGGGCCCTACAATCCATACCCTGCTGCAGACACCTGGATCCACTGCCTCTCCCCAGGGCAGCCTGCACCCTTTGCTGCACCCCTGTGCTCCCCAGGCTCCAGAGCAGCTCCCTGCAGGTCGAGGATGGTTCAGGCATCCAGCTACCCAGACACACTCAGATTTAGGCTTCCTCTTTTCCCCAGTTACTATGGAAACTGGCAGATATAAGTAACTAATGAGATCTTTTGCTTAAAACCCCTCATTGCCTGTCTCCTCCTCCCACCCATACTCCTCCTCTCCACAATAAACTCAGCCAGACTTGGGCGGTGCAGAGCAGTCCCCTGCTCACAGGGACCATGCCTGGGATTAATCCATGCTCCAAGGGCATCACCCACCAGGAATGAAGCACAAATTCCCACATTCTCACGCTCTCAAGCCATCAACAGGAGCTTCCAGGCCTGTGGGAAGGCACAGTGCCCACAACACAAGCACTGGCTCAGGGTCTGTGGGGGATGTTGGTATGAAATGGGATTTTGTTTGGCCCATTTTGACAGGCTGTGGTTAAACCTCACCCCTCTGGATGTGTCTCCTGAAGGTGGAACTTGTGGCAAGGACTTTCTCCAGCAATCCTGACGCCTGCCACAGCAGCCTCCCCTCTGCTGGGAGATGCTGTCGGAGTAAAGGCATTCCCTGGGGAGCAGGGATGCAGGATTGGAATGAGAAGCTGCAATTTTGGCTGCTACCCCAGGGTGTGATGGCAGAGCAGGGCAGCTGTGCCACGGGAGCTCAGCAGGTGAGACACAGCCCCAGAGGAGCTGCTCTTACACCAGAATCTCCATGTGATGGCTCCTCCTGCCATGGTAACATCCCCAGCCCCTGCTGAGGGGCAGATTTCTCAGCAGGAACGTGCTTGTAGAGGGATACAGGGAGGGAAAGCGAGGCAGGGCAAACCCTAGAAAGCCTATTTTCTGCTCCCCTGACCTCAGTTATCCTCCAAAGAGCAGAAAAAGCACGACCAAAAGATGCCTTGCCTCAGCCAGAGCAATGGTGAGCAGGCTGCAGCTGATGCTTGGCTTGCCTGACCCTCCTGCCCCCTGTCTGAGCACAGATTTGGGGCCTGGTGAGAGCTGACCCTCTTTCCCCCAGGTAGCAGCTCCCATCCCTCCTGTGCTCTGGAGTACCAGCAATTTGGATTTTGGAGATCATCAGAGTTGCTAAGCAACAGTGGCAGGCTGTGGCTGGCTGAAGGCAGGACCGCTAATGCCATGTGACAGCACAGCCTTTAAAAAAAAAAAAAAAAGAAATAAAATAAACCCAGACAGATCTTGCTGGGAGCAGAGAGCTGAGCCTGGGCCCCCAGAGCTCAGGGAGGCAGGAGCAGGGCTGGGTGACTCTGGGGACTCTGCAAACCAGAGCACACAAGTCCTTCAGCAAAGCATCACAAGCCACACCTGGCCTTGCACAGCAACTTTCTTTTGTCTCAAGGTTTATCCTCACAGCCCTCCTGAAGCACAAGGGAAGGACACAGGGAGGTTTGGCCATCACCAAGGCCAGGGAAGCCTCTGACACCAGCCCAGCCTTCAGGGCTGGTTTGTTTGGTTTGTTTTCCTTGTATTTTCCTTTCTGAACAGAATTCTTTACCTCAGTCCCACAACCAAGCAGTGCACACAGAAACACAGGAACACAGGGAGAGGAACAACTCTACAAGGTCTCCTCCTTTGCACTGAAGTGACCCAATACTTTTTTTAACAGCACTTTTTCTCCTGGATAAAGCAAAGGATGAGCTTAAATTTCCCATGTGAACTCAGAGAGCCAAGATGAGCACCTGGCAACCACAGGGTTTGCACAAAGGATGGACACAACTCAGAGCCAACACTGACCATACACATTGCTGAACTTTGTGGCAACCTGCAACAAGCACTCCCCATCAGAAAGCAGGATTTCATGGTTATATTGTATGCTGTGGTAACTGAGAACATCCCTGTGCCATTTCTAGCAGCACCTGAATGGTTCTGAGCATCCAGCCAAGAACTGCATTCAAATACCAAGCACAGACTCTGATCTAGTGGGGAGGCACTTGGGGCAATGTTATGACAGTACATTCATTTCCAAGACATGGAATATGCACCAACTCTGTAATTTATTAAACTATCAGCTACCAGATTTGCACACACAGATAAAAAACAACACGCCATGCACGCTCAAGTATGATTGTCCCCCAGGTTGTTTCATCAAAATAAAATCCAATTTCTCTGTTCTGGAATTAGCAAATTACTTGAGGGAGAAAACCAAAGTGACCTCTGCATACCAATAAAGCCATGTTCAGCTCCACACATGAAAGCTGCTGTTTTCACACTGTGGACCAGTAATAAACAAGTTAAACCAAAATCCCTGTGCTGAACAGCACAGCAACTGATTGAGTGCCATCAAATGGGAAAGAATCTCCACGTGCAAGTCAGCTCATCCTCTTCCACTCTGTGGGTTTGGGTAAGCAGGAAAAAGAAAAACATTTAGCTCATCTGATTTCCATATCCTAATGTAGCGATCCTTTAAAATTTAGTTAAACTTAGCATGTTGAAAAAAAAAAAACCAGTGTAAACAAGGCAAACTGAGCTTCAGTTACGGGGGAAACCTCAATTGCACCAACAGCACCCAGAATATTTGAGGTAGAACAGTTAAGGAATCTATTTTCATGCAGTAGATTCACGTATTTTCATTAAAGAAAAACCCAAATCAATTAATTTAGCCCTGGATTAATAAGAGATGAGAATGCTGGGCTATAACCACGACCTTGTGTTTTCATTATTTCTGAATGAGATTTTCTCCAGGGAACTTTCCCAGCCTCTTTCTAAGAGGCTGATGAACGGAACAGCTCTAATGAATTCAAGATGTGCAGGGCATCCTAAGCACACCTTGGTCCCAGGATACAGCTCCAGAGGGACTTGTTCCTCCATGGCCAGAGAGCTGCAGCCCTCAGGAACAGCCTCAGGCCAGGTCCAGCTCTCACCACTGGGAACCTGTGCCCCAAATCCAGAATTAAGCACTCATCTCTCCCTGAGTCACTGGGAATGGTGGGAATACCTTCAAAGGTCCAGGATTTGCTTTTTTTTGGAAGCAAAAGTGGTGGAGACACAGATCAGCTCATGGATCAGGCCCCACCTCCCACTTCCAGGTACCTGCTCCTCATCCCACAGCCTGACCCCTTATCCTTGGCTTCACTTGCCATGCTCTGGGCTACCTGCAGCAGCCAAGACTTTCTGGTCACTCAGTGTTGTGGGATGAGCTGCCAGGGACAGGAGCTTTTTTTGCCATCCCTGTTGCAAGCCACCAAAGCCCAACCCAATCCTATTTGGCTTGCTTTGTGGGCACAGGATGGATCTTTTACCTACAAAGGCCTGGGAGCACAGACTCCCACCGAAGCTTCTCTGCTGCCTGCCTGTGTTTATCTCCTTTTTGTTTGAAGGAAGAAAAGCAATAACCTGGAGAACAGTCTGCAGTTTGCACAGGAGGTGCTGTAAGGTGGCTGCTGCACTGTGACAGACAGCTCTGGATGTACAAGAAACCTACACTCTGCTTTTTTGACAGATAAAATCCCAGCCCCCAACAAATCCCTGTTCCAAGCCTAACTCACTTCAGAGCCAGCTCAACTCATCAGGAGCTCACAGCAGCATCCTGGCTCCTTCCTGCTCTTGTCCAGCCTTTCCTCATTTTTAACACCTCCCAGACACATCCCAACCTTTCGGTTGCACACAGCTGCTGTAGCGTCTGGCACATCAGCTTCTTAATTATCCCTCCTTGCCATTCACTCTTGTAATTCCCCAGCTCCAAACCCCTGTGCAGTCTTCATTTTCACCTTCATTTCCTCATTTTTCACCTCCTTGATTAGTCCTGTCTCAGTCCAGACACTTTCTAGAAAGCCCCAAGTGGGTCCATTGCCTGCATCTTCCTTGCAGCATCTCCCAAGATTCCTGCCTTTCCCACAGTGAAATCTAAATAGGGAATATTGTGCAGGGTGTTTAGAGAGAAGGAAATTCCAATTTCAGTTTCTCCACTGAGGAAGAGCAGCACCCCCTGCTCAGGATGTTTGCACAGAACTTCAGCACCGCTCCTCACACGGCACAGATGTGAGAATTTGGGAAAGCAAAGGCTCTTTGCAGCCGGGAGAAGGAAAAGCTGGAAGAAGGAAAAGCTGGGAGAAGGAAAGCCAGGCTCTGAGGGTGCAGGGCTCACACTCCTGACCAGCCTCTCCCAGCACAGCTGCTCCACATGGCTCTGAGTGGCTGCTGGAGCTGTGTTAGGGCACAGCACTGGGAGCAGAGTATTTTTAGCTGCAGCTCCACTGGCGTCACTGGGCTGGGATCAGTGAGGCTGAGGCATGAATGGTGTCTCTGAGCACTCACCACCTGGTGGGTGGGCTCAGGCTAGGGATGAATGACTGAGCCCAGCAGGGATAACGACTCACTCCGAGGAGCCAGCAGTGCTCTGGACCTGTTCCCTGTGCTGGAGGGCTGCACTAATCCAGCCTCTCCTCAGGTTTGCTGAGGAGCTGCTGGAATCTGCAGAGTTTTGTGCAGCTCTGCCACGAGCGCATTGCAAACCTGCAAAGAACGCCACAACCACTGACAGCCCAAATTGAGAGCTTTATTGTGGTTACACATCTCCTACAGGAGAGCCTCTGGAACAGGAACCAGACTATCTCCCTCAAGAATCAAGTGCCTAAAGATTTTATATCCAGACTTGCTCTTCTTGGAAGAACAGAGGTGTCTTAAGCCTATTTTCACTGGATTGAAACAATCAAGACTGTGAATCTTGAAAAATTATCACCCTACCGAGGCACATGGCCAGACCACACACCCTTGCTCTGGTGTAAATTAGAAGATGGATCCAGCTCGTGCCAGATTTCACCCAGCCTATTCTGCCCTTGCCTCTGATGTGTCTCACTTGCCATGCTGTGAGAAGTCTGCACCCCTGAGGATGCTGGAATCCCAGCACTCCATGGGTTTGGGATTTGGCTGATCCTTGTATGAGCAAGGCTTGTTGTTTTTAGGATGGGCTGAGCTAGGGGAGGTTACTGCCTGTAGGAAATCAAGGTGAGCAGGCTGAGTCAGGCAGAAAAAAATGCACTGGTAGAAAAAATACAATGGACTCAGGCAAGCATACAAGATTGCCCTGGTTCTCCCTCCTGCAAGCTCTTGGCCTGCTCTGTGCCCAGGTGGTCAAGGAAGAGTTGTAAGAGGGAGAAGGTGTTGGCAGCACAAACACAGGAACAGATGCCTCAGTGGATGGAAGTGTTTGGAATCTTTTTATGAGGCAAGACCCACTTTCTGCAGTGCACAAGCCAAAGAGGCTGGCAGGTCCTGGCAGGTCCTGCACTGCCCCGAGCATCCTGAGGGATGGATTGTGCTCTGGACCACGCTCCTCCCTGGAAAAGGCTGCAGATCCCACTGCAGAGGAACTGCCTGGTGCTCCCTGCTCTCCCTGAGAGCTGGGAACTTGTTCTCCTCTGAGCATCCCAGGCCTGGGCAAGCAGTCTGGCCCTGAGCTGGCAAACCCTTTTGGAATGGGGAGCATTCTGTCACTCCATGGTTCATAACAATTTCTTCCAGAGGGAGGAGGGGGAGGCCAGGCTGCAGGAGAGCCAATCTTCCCAGCCACATCCCCTGCTAGGCAGCACCTCAACGCCAACCTGAGCAGCTTCCAATGTTTCTGATTGGAGCTAAAGAGCCCTGGATGCAGCCAGGGCATGGCCAGGGCAGAAGGCAGCAGCAATGCAGTGCAGGGGAAGAGGCGATGCCAAGCTCGGTCAGGAGCAGAGGGAAGAACTGGGGGAGGCACAGAGGTTGTTCTCATTTGAAACCCCACAGTGAAATCAAGTCATAAGGTCCAACAGCTGCTATTTTCCCTTTCCTCTGGTGTGCTCCATCTTTTATATTCCAAAATAGTAATAATTATGAGTACAAAGAGACCCATGGTTTCTGTCTGCTATTGAAGCACGAGGGTGTTCATTGTGTAATAGCAGGCATGAGAGAATAAAAAGGTTACAGGGTTGGTAATCAATAGGGACACTTCTTTCATCTCTGAAACAGAGCAGCTTTCGGTAGAATCACTTGGCTCCTGTCCAGAACCTCCTGAACAGGAGCAGAGCTGGCCCCATTCCACTCTTTTACATTCCCTTATCCTTCAGCAGTAGTAAGGTCACACGTACGAGATGCTCACAGAGGCAACTCCACGGCCAAACAAACTGAACAGCACCAAACATGATCCAAATGCATCAATACCACAGCCTAACAACAGCAGACCCTTCCCATATGACCTGTCCTTCACAAACACCCAACACCTTCTAGTGTCTGTAAGGTTAATCTTTCATAACAGAAAGGAAAAAGAAGCTGCCAAAAGGTGAAGTGAGTGGCCCAGGGTGATGCAGTAGGGCTGGAACACTTTGTTCAAAACTCACAGCAGCAGGACAGGGTTGCTGAACAGCCCCAACATCATATTCAGCTGCATTTAAAGAGCAGCTTTGCAGGGAAGCAAAGCATAAAAGGGAAAACAAGAATACAAAGGTCCAGAATGAAAAGAAGAAACAGATCGGACAAATCAAAGACTTGGGATTTGAGATGTGCTTTTATGGGGACCCAGCTGAAGTTTTTGACTGAAACAAGCCCTAGGATCCCAGGCTGTGCTATTAAAAAATGCAACACTTACCTCTCCATTGGCCATCAGCTTATTTTACTAAGGTGATATTAATAAGGTGATGTTTAATGGCAATACATCAAAAGTGCTCTCAGCATGGCAGAATGAAGCTACTCACCAGCATTCAGGTGACATTCTTTAATCTGGAACTGAAGCTCATTTTCATTTGGAATATCCTTCCATGTTGCAAGGAAGACCTGGCGCTCTAGAAACAAACAAAAAAAACCCCATCAGCATTGTGGGATCCTCACAGGACCCCAGCACTAATTAACACACCACGGAATGTTTCAAGGTAGACACACAAAAGGGCTTTTGGTGACTTTTTGCCCTGTTGGGGACAGATCCAGGATTTGCTCCTGTAACAACCGCAGTCTCCTTGTAAAAGCAGCAAAGCTTTGATGGATTTTGGCCTCCCCCAAAAGAGAAATAGTTTTTGCCATATGAGCTGTTTATAAGCCAAGAACATGCAGGATTTGACAAGAAGGAAGGAGATCCACACATTCACGATTATGTTAGGGAAAGCTGCTTTTCTAGCAACTTCCAGCCAATTCAAACAAAAAATTTAGTAAAGGTGACTAGGAATACACAAATTCCAGTGAAAATTGTGTGGGGGCAAATCCCAGACCCATTCAAGTGAATCAAACCATCAAAAACCTCCAAAACTACGACAAATACCAACAGATACCCAAAAAATCAGAAGAAATCTGTTTTCTTTAAAGAAAGAAGCCTTGTCTGGCAGAGAGAATGAGAGGAGGGGAACCTGGGTTCTGGCAAGGATTGGAGCTAGAGGACAACAGGGACAGGCCACCAGATCAGCTCTGCTGAGATGCAATGGCTTGAAGGTCAAGGCAGAGGTGAAATTCAGCCAGGGAACACCTGCAGCCAGCTGGGAGCACAGCCTGGCCTCAACCACACACCTCAAAACACTCACCCATTTTGCCATCCTCTACGAAAAGCACGTTGAGAGGGATTAGGCAGCTGAAGTAAAACACATCGATGTTGTTTTTCACAGCCACCTGTCACAGAAAAACCAGGGAGGTTAAAGAGTCTCTCTCAGCTGGAAATCCAAAGGGATCACAACATTCCCCACAGTCTCATCACCCTGAAGTGCTCTCTGAGCAGAGGCCAGCTCTGGATGGGATGGTGCTGAGCTCCTGGGTAGTTTCAGACAAGGATCCCTGCTCCATTTTCACTGAAAGCAGCCCAATCTTCTCCTGTGAACCTTTCATTGTGCTTCTGCAGAGCCAATTCCACTCAGGGGCTCACAGCAGCATCCTGGCTCTTTCCTGCTCTTGTCCAGCCTTTCCCTCTCCCCATTTCTTACAGGCACATCCCAACCTCTTGGTTGCACACAGCTGCACTAGTGGCTGGCACATTGCACATCAGCTTCTTCATCACTCCTCCTTGCCATTCACTCTTGTAATTCCCCAGCTCCAAACCCCTGTGCAGTCTTCATTTTCAGCTTCATTTCCTCATTTTTCACCTCCTTGATTAGTCCTGTCTCAGTCCAGACACTTTCTAGAAAGCCCCAAGTGGGTCCATTGCCTGCATCTTCCTTGCAGCATCTCCCAAGATTCCTGCCTTTCCCTCAGTGAAATCTAAATAGGGAAGATGTGCAGGGTGTTGATTCCTGGAAGAAGAAAGCCCTGCTACAGAGCAATCAGGTAACAAAAGATCACTTGACAAAAGATTTAATTCTCAGCGTCATTAAACTCCACCAGCCAGGGAGTTTGCCTTTATCTGCTTTGCCTTTATCACACACACCTGCCATGTTCCCCACTAATCTCTGCTAAGAGTTTTCCCCAGGCTGGGAGCTGCTGGGACAAGCAGGAGCAAACGGGAGGTCTGAGAGGTCCACTGTCACAACACAGCCCAGGAGAAGGCAGCTCTGGGCTTTATTTCCATGCCTCTCATGCTCTCCCCATGTCAGCCCACACAGTGAGAGCCTGTCATGGGAGCACAGCTCAGCAGACACCTGCCATTGTTGCAAGGAAGGAATCTTAAGCCTTTTAAGAAAGACCCAGAATTGAGATTGTGTGGGGAATTTTGGGAGCCATTCAAGCTCCTATTTTGTTTGAAAAACCCCAGAGGGAGTTCTCCAGTTTGTCACCCTGAAACACAAATCAGACCATGCTAAACGCTGAGCCAAAGGAATAAATTTGCTGCTACAAAGATTTATGGCAAGAAAAACTTCATTAATAATTACACACATTGATGTAATACTGGGAAAATCTATCATCCTATAGGGGCAAGTTTAGAAGGACACCCACAAATGTTGGTAAAAACAAGCTGTGGATAGACAAGGAAGGGGAATAAAGCAGTCAGCTGATCAGACATGCACACCAGAGACAAGTGGAAGGAGATCAAGCTCCCAAACAAACACTTCTGGCAATTGGGAGGTCCCAGAAGTGCAAAGAACTGCAGAAAGGTAAATGTGGTGCTCCTACTTTTCAGCCACCATTAAAGGTAGCAGCTTATATTTAATTCCCACAGTGCAAACCAGCTTAAGAAGGGATTAGTCAAAAGCCCACTAAAACCACATAAATGATGGTGCAAGTGAGGAAAAGATTTGGGATTGGTTCTCTGTAACAGGGAGTTGTTACACGCTCTGATTGCTGGCGTCATGCTCACGAGTTGAGCGTTCAGTGCCTGAACCAGAGGCACCAGAGGGGTAAAAGCAGATTGGTGGGTGGACTGAAGTGATTCACCTCTGCAAAAAACACGATGGAACACATTGGGTGAGGAGCCAAAAATGCACCTCGGAGTCTGGGAGGGGAGAGCTGGGGGAGGGACAGCAGTGTAGCCATTCCAGCTGCTGTGCTTGGATATAAGTCATGGAGATTTGCCAGAAGAGGGAAAAATTTAGGCTAAATGTCTGGGAAAACCGACAGTGAGAATTATTAAGCAGCACTAAATTCCTCTGAGGAAGAGAGAAGCTCCAGTGCTTGGACTATTTAAAATCAGCCTTGACAATGCTCTTGATAAGAGGAACTGTAGGAAAACAACAAAGCATAGCAGGGACTACATTGCATGACCCAAGATCTTTTCCAAGTCTGATTCAATGATTAATTGCCTTGCCTTAGAACAACAGAGATTACTTAGCTTTTGTAGCTAATTGTTGTTGCCATACAACAGCAGTTTCTTACAAGAGGGGCTGGAAAGCAGCTCCTTCTCTCCAGTCACGGTTCTAGAGGCACACTCCAAATTAATATGCCAGCCCTGTCCCTGCAGTTATAAGGATTCTATAAAAAGGTATCTGCTGACCTGCTTTTCAACTCTGCAGAAACACACTGAGTAAGCTGCTTTGGCTATCTCTGGAGAGCTACCCAATTAAGATGCTCTGAAGTGCAATTTCTTCCCAGTAAAGAAAAATCAAGTCACATGCCAGCCTTCCTCCCCAACTGCATCACTGGCTTCAGGAGTGACATCACCTTGCAAGCAGCTGTAATGATGCAGGAATCAGCTGTCACAAAAAACTTCTGCACACAGGATGGAAAAAGCTCTCCTTAACCTACAGCACTGGGACATGACTGGGGAGCTCCTCAAAATGAACTTCCATTGTTCACCACCATATACTTCCCCCAAACTGTGCTCCACAAGATCTGGTCCATAAAAAGGCAACTGCAAACACCTGGATGGGGAAACTCACACCAAGAAGAGGCCCCCTGAGTTGGTAACAGCTTCCCAAGGTCACGCTCCATGCCAGGAGCATCCAGTGCCATCTGACAGGCTATGAAAGCAGCCACAGGCAGACAGCAGATCCACAGCAGCATCTGCAAGAAGCTGAGCAGGTAATAACAGTGACTTTCCAAAAAAATCCAGTGCTCCTCAGGTGGGAACATTGTCCTGAGATAGGCAATGACATCTGATGTGACAGCAGGAGCTGAGAAGTCTCTCCAGCTTTGACATGCTTGAAAGGAACCTCTGCTTGCATTCAACAAATCCTCCAGTCCAGACTAACTTTGCTCATGGCTCTGCTTTAACCTGCTGACCTGCACATGAACTGCTAAATCTTTAGCTAGACCTTTAGCTTCAGACATTCCAGAGTTGAAACAGAAGCATTTTTAATAAAAATGGCTTTCCATCTGTGATCTTTTAGAGAGAGGGAAAAAAATATTAGTACCTTGCGAATTTAGTCGAGCAGCCTACAAAGCTCTGAGGGATATAAGTCAAAAGGTGTCAGATTTTCGTGTGATGCCTGACTGTTGAAAAGGTGTAAGCCCACTAAAATTTGGCTCAGGGTTTCAAATCATTTATGTCTTGTTCATGATCTGACTAGAGGAAGCAGCACCTCTAGAAATAACCCCTGGAATATATTTGCTCACCTTACAGCACGAGCACCCTTCTGAAGAGCTTTCTTACAGTCCAGCCCTCTGACAGCCCAAACATGGTATTTTGGGGAAGAAGCACCTCATAAGAACAATGTCAAGTTATTTTCTTCAATAGTGTAGTTTTCTGATGCTTTAAATCTCAACTTGAGCAACAGAACTGACTTTCAAAGTCAAGTCTGAAAGCAACACAGATGCTTTCCATCAGCAGCAAGTACACAACATACCCACTTGGAATCCCATTAGCACCTCCACTAAATTAAGGATTTACTTAAGTTGGGTTTTGCTTTAGAGAATGGTAACAGCTAAACTGTTAAGGCAAGAACAACTCTCCCTCTGCAGAGCCTTTTTTACCATCACAAGGTCACGGCTTGCTCTCTGACAGCCTGCTGCTCTGCCCTCAGGGAACGCTACTCCTCCACCTCACTTTGTGTCACAGGTAGGGCTCTCTCACTTTGTGTGACAGGTAAGGGTTCTCTCATTTTGTGTGACAAGGTAGGGTTCTCTCATTTGGTGTCACAGGTAGGCTTCTCTCATTTGGTGTCACAGGTAGGGCTCTCTCATTTGGTGTCACAGGTAGGGCTCTCTCATTTGGTGTCACAGGTAGGGCTCTCAGGATCCCAGGGGTGCTTGCAGCCTGTGCCAGCTGTGTGCTCTGCCCACAGGGATGAGCCTGGAGCCAGGGCTGTGCAGGCACAGCAAGGCCAGGTTACGTCAATGGTCAGGGAACACAGAGTTACTGGCAGGGTTGTGCTCTCGTGTGCCTTGCTGCACTTCAAGTTCAAAATGTACAATTTATAAATGTGCTGCAGCATGTGGCAGACGTGCTGTTAACCCCCAAATCAACAGCTTTGCACAGCTGAGTGAGGAACTGGCCACAGATGTCAAGCTGTGATCCAAATCCTTAATTCAGAGCATTCCCAGGAGGGTTCTTTGCTGAAATAAGGATCTCACAAGCAGAGATTGTTAAAGAATAAACCAAGCAACAAACCCAAGCAGCTTCTTCCCCATCTAGCTACCCACAGGTGTTCTGTGGTGGCTGGTCAGGGATTCTGACACTGCTCACACACAGGCAGATATTGTGTCATTTATCAAGCAGGCTCTGGAGGGTGAACATCTGCTGGCTGCAATTGCTGCTCACAACGATTCCCACAGAGAGCTGGATGTGTGAAATCTGTCTCCAAGTTCTGAGTGCTGTGTTTGTGACCTGAGATCCATTAACAGCTCTGATGAATGAGAGCTCCAGCGGTTCTGCTGGAGCGTGGAGGAGCACAGGTGATGAGTTACAGCAGAGCTGAGACTGGAAGGATAAGCATCATCTACTGCATTTGCAACACTGATATCTGCTCAGTGAAGAAGCTGCACATTCCTCTTCTGTCTCTACAAAAACGTTTTGCCAAACTCATTTCAAGAAACAAAAGCGTCATGCACCTCACGCTGCCCAGCAGCAAGTCTGTGCCTCCAAGTGCCCCTCCTCAGGGAGAAATGCAGCTGGCACATCCTTCCCTTTCCACACTCAGATAATTTCACTGAATTAAATTAAAAAAAAAACAGTTTGAAAGATTCAAGCTTTTTTCAGCTGCATGCTCTGTAGCTGCAGTGAAGAGGGCTGGCAGCTGACAGCAGGATGTGACACACTGATGGTGCATTCTGAGCGTGGATCCCAAGAGAGTGGCTCCAGCCTCAGGCAGACTTGCTGCTGCTCCAGGAGTGCCTACAGCTCCTTTTCAACTGCATTGTCTCCTGCAAGAGGCTGTAATCTCACAGAAGAGATTATCATATTTGTGCCATGACAGGCCAGGCCTGAGCTCTGAAATTCTGGCTGCAGGTTGGCTCCACTTTGCCCATTTCCAGGATTAGGGGAGCAATTCTCCTGTGCTCCAATGGGTATTCCAATCTCACAGCATTTCACAGCTGTTAAAATGCCAGTTATTAGGAACAGTGGTTCTCTTTAGCACAGAAAGGCTCTCAGCCCAGGCATTTTCTAATTCCTAATTTGACTTGAAGGATTATTTGGAAAGACTTAATATTCCACACCAGGGCAAATCCCTGTTTCAGGAGGCACCTTCCTCTTTGAGAGCTGAAGGTCTCTCTCATGTGGTGGCAAAGACACCTCACCCAGCTCACCTCTCCCACTTGGTAGGGCCCTAGCAGCCCCCATGTCACCAGCAGTGTCACCACTGCTTTGATTGTGAAAAGGCAACACTGCAGGAGCCAGGGAGACCTGCACAACTCCCAGAGATGTTTCCATGGCTATCAAACACCCAGGAAAGTCAACACAGCCTCTCACAGACCTTTGGGCAAGGGCTTGTTGTTATTTATTGATGCCATGTTCTGAGCACAGCACCCACAAGCACCAGGCAGCCCCCAAAATGCTGGCAAGGCACTGCAAGGGTGTCCTCCACTAGAAATGAGAAGCACACAAATAACTAAGTCAGATTTTCTTCAGCAACAGGCACGCTCCAAAGGCAGTTTTTTAATCTGACAGAAGCGAAAAAGATGAAGCAGAGAGCAGGGACTGGGGTTTGTTCAGCCCTACAGTGCTGTGTGCAGTCCAGCTTTACCCTTTGGATAAATCTCTGCTTGACTGGGGGTTAAAGCTGAGTCAACAAGTCATGAAAATGATCATGATTATTTTGGGATGCAAGGGAGAAGCCTGGCATTCAGTATCACAAGATGCAAGGTGACTAGCAAACACAAGACTCTTCAGCTATATTTTACTTAAGTAAGCCTCTGAAAACATTCCAGTCTTCCTCATCTTCTTGCAAAAACGTCTTTTTTGTTACCTTGTCAAATATTTTAGTTTCTCTTCGTGATTACAAATGTCAAGATTAAGTGAGCTGTCTTGGGTGAAAGATTAGAAATGGTAATAAAAATAACCTGAACAAGACATGAATTCATTACTTCTGGAATAGTTGCCTAAGGAATGTACAACTAGTCTTTGAAGTGTATAATTACCATGACAAAAAGTTGAAAGCTATCAGTTTGGTTACTTCAGGACTTATTTTTCTTGTTACTAAAAACAAAAAACTCCCACCAGAATAGGAGATGAACATAAAGTCCTCAGGTTCAAACCAGCCCTGCATCTGCTTCAATGTTCCCTAGCTGAGGAAAAAAACACATTAAGTAAATTCAACCTGATGAGTGTTTTTGGTTCTTCAATGAATACAGGAACATTTGTATTCTCTATTCCTATATTATGCTATAAATTGTTCCCTAAGTAGGTCACCAAGGCGATTTCTGAATGTTTCAAGACAAATCCTTTCTACATGAACCCACAAAACAAAACCAGAGCCTTGGCTGTCAGGGCAGTGATAGATCTCCATCAAGCCCACTGCTGTCAAAAAAGTAAGGGGAGTGCTCTTTTTAACTTGGCATCTGCTGTCGTGATTCAACTCTTTGCAGAGAAATATACTATTACTCCATATGGCAGCTTCCCCAATTGTAAAAGGGCAGCCAACTTCTATGGCAATGAGAGCGTTAGCAAATTAACAACTGAGTCTGGCACTAATGAATGCTCCACTGTCTCAATAGAAGGTGGCTGGAGGTTTCCTCACATGTTTTCTCTTAGCTTTGTTCTAGCAGGAGATGCTACAAGAAACAAACTGTGTTCCAAGCCCTTCAGAGATTTAATAACCCAAATACTTCGCTTCCCTCCTGATCAAAGGAAGCAGCGACTCGAGAGCGCCTTGCTGACATTCCCCAGTGCTGTGGGGGCTGCCTGGGACCTGTCACCTCCCTTCAGAGCAGGGATTTTACCACGGTTGACCCAAATGCCACCTCGCCTCCCTTGCAGATGGAACCCAGCTCTTCCAGAGGCTGGAAGGGTCAATTGTGGAAGAGAGGCCATGGAATTCATTCACTGTCTGTGCTCTGCTCCCCCGTCGCATGACTGCTGAGTGTGGGACTGCTCCTTTGAGTGCCAGAGAAGCTATTTCAAGCTGTTAGCCCAAAGACTCATCAATAAGTCATAAGCCCCAGAATGGAAGTCAAAAGAAGGGGAAAAAACAGTTGCTCAGGCAGAATAAACAGTAACTTCCATTGCATTCTCTTAAACCAAAAAGAGAATGAGGTGCTTCAAAATATTCCCCTCTATGGGCTGTTACACTGCAGGAACCCAACCTAGTTCCACCTCCTGGAGACCTGAGGTGAGAGAGATAGCTGCAGTGCAAGTTAACTGCATTTTGGGATACTGGGAAAATCATCCTGGAGGACCCCGAGCAGAAGCAGGAGCTGCTGACCTCCACTCCACAGAGTGGCTGCTCATGGCAGCAGTGGGGAAGAGCCTCCTTCCAGGGAGAATTGTCTGCCTGATGATTTCCAGACCACTGCAGACAGCCTCTGGTCCAAAGAAGAGGGGAAAATCTCTCTGGATCTGTCCTGTCTTTATCAGATTGACAGCCCAATCTGATAAAGAGCCTCCTGCAGGGAGTGCTGTCCCTGCCATGCACCAACACCCTCATTAATGAAACATTAGCTGCTCACATCATTTCTCCTCTGCCTTTCCTGGAACACACACTTTGCCTCGGATGAAGCTACCTGGGGCAGGGATGTGCCTTTGTGAAGCACTCTGGAATTTAAGAGCACTAGAGAAATATTAATCACTCAGCAGTTGCCATCTTTCCTGCAATTCCTTTAATTGCCTCAATTCTTACTGACAGCTCTCTCTGCCTGCTCCATCACGGGTACTTTCTCTGTTCACACCTACTCCAGAGTTCTTAAGTCCAGCCAAACCTAATGCCCAGTTCACAGAATGGTGTTACTGCAACAAAGCCCTTAATCTACACAGATGCAAGCAGTGGGTTTGAGGTGTTTGAAAAGTCACAAAATTCAACAAGTTTCCATTTCGGTTTTTCTGGGAGAAGCTTGGAAAAGGAAGAAGGCTCAGTTTTGGCCAGACTTGAGCCCCAAATCTGTGAGGTCTGGCTGTTTACATGTGGTATTGTGTGATTAGAGTCTTCCCACATTGTGTTGGGCCAAACAAACTGGGCTGAGCACTTGCTGAGCTCCCCCCTGCCCAGAGGAGACAATCCTTACCTGGAGGTTGTTCAGAGGCTCCATTTTCATGACTGGTCCCAGAGTGTTGAGGGGCAGGGACACATCAATGCTTTGGTTTGGCATCAGAGGTGTGTGAATGGCCAGGGGGGTGCTTGGGATGACCCCAAAGCTGGGCAAGAGAAAAACAGAGGTGATGAGAGCAGCCCTGTATTGTCCAAAATAAAAGTTTCCTTTTATCAAAGCACCACCCGCCTCATCTTCCCACTACTCCTGAGCTGCTCCTGCTGCTACTCCAGGGAGGGAACACAGCTCAAATGAGCAGACAAAGTAGGACAAGGCATGGGAAACTCACTCAGGGGGATCTTGCTGATAAATTCACGCCCCTGCCCCAGGGACCAGCTCCTGGGAACTCTCCCATTTCCCACATGGCACCAGTCTGCCCAGCAAGGAATGACCTGGACTCAGAGCCAGGTGTTGTTTCTCTGTTCCTGAGCTCCAGAGCACTGCAGGTAGGCTGTATCACACACTGCATGGCTGCTGCACCCCTGGGAGCTGTGGCAGAGGGACCTGGAGCCAGCACAGAACAGCCAGCCAGCCAAGGAGGAACATGTGGCTTGGAACAGCACTGCAGAACAAATGAATCAACACATGCAGCTGCCTGGTCCTGAATGACAGCACCTGGCACAGCTGCCTGCTTGGAGGCTCCTTCACTGGGGATGTGTCCCAGCAATGTTTACTTGCCTGTTCACTCCAAGGAACATTTAATTCCACAGGCACCTCTGCTTAGCATGGAAAAGAGGGAAAGCATCTCACATTTAACACAGCACTCCTGTACTACGGACCAGCTGCTTTCCAAAAGCAGATGGAAGCCCAGATGTTTTGGTGTCCACTCATAAATCCATTTCTCTTTAGCAGAATTCACATTAGCTCAGAGGTCTCAGTGCATTTCCAGGATGGATAGGTGTTTATTTTTATTTTATTCGCTAAAAGCCTGACGCTGTCTCTGCACAGTCAGCCACATTTATCAGGTTTGTCACTCTTTCAGAAACCAATAAATGCCCCATCTCCTTGGTTCTCCTTAGTTTTCAACTCTAGAGAGCTGAAATAGGAATATTCCTAACAAGGGTTCAGCCACATGATTTGCCTTCTTGCAGCCATTTCACCTTTGAGGACACAAACCCTTGTGTTTTCCCTAGGACTCAGAGGGGAACCAAACCTGCAGTTTGTTACTAAGGGGCTGTGATATTACAGCACACCAGAGCTTTAGCTTTCTTTTATTTTATTTTACTGCTTTATCCCAAGACTGCAGTGAATACCATTAGCAGCAGCAGGAAAGGAGGGAAAAGCAATAGAAACCTCCCAATCACAAAACTTAATATTTACACTTAAAGAAGCAGCCCTCTGCAGCTCTTTCTAATGCACCAGGCACTGTGGAAAGCATTGACAGGAGAATAGTATTTGTAAAAGAGTAAATAGTGGTAGGTTGTATATGGAGTTTGTGCTGCAAACAGCTGATTTACTGTACAGTATTTAAACTTTCTACATCCTCAAAGTACCACATAGGTGTGCCTAAAACATAGTTTGATGTATGGGGGAAAAATAAATCACAAACACAATCACTTTTCTTCCAGGCTAATCTACATGAAACATTCACATACAGCAGCTTAGCAAAACTCTCCAGAAAATATGGCAGTCCAGGGAGAACATTCACTAAGACTTATTTAGCATAATGACTTTTCTAAGTAAATCTTATTTGTCCCAAGAAATCCTGAATTTGCAAGGCTAACAGTGAGATTAAAGAGATGGTTTCAGTAGATGTTCAGCAAGAGAACCCTTTTCCAGTGAAGTGACATTAAGGAATAGAGAGAACATGTCAGTCACAAGATGCTCTTTGCAGCCTTGATAAGAAGCAGCCTGGTCCTTGCTGAAGATAACAGACAGCAAACCACAGGATAAGCTCTCTGGAAAGGATATTTGTGGGAAGACACCGTGGCTGTGCTGCCATGTCATGTCCTTTGGCTGAGATGGGTTTCCAAGAACAATCTGAATTGTATCATCCAAGCTCTAAGCTTTCAAGTGGCTGCTGCTTCTGCCAGAATTGTTCTGCTGCCTGTTACAGGGAGAACATGTGCCACAGGCTCCCAGCTTGCAGCTCCTTCAGCGACAAGCAGCTTTATCAAGGAGTCCTGTGCTTCCAGACAGTCTGAGGGGCAGCAAAGCAATTCAGTCAGGAGGCAGAGGCATCCCAGGGTGATACTTGTGCAGCTCAGATCCTGCCTCTTTGTGCCCTTGTTTTGCTCAGGGCACTTCGTGGCTGTAAACCCACCAACCTGCCTAACAACCCATGAGGCTGCTGAAAAACTCCACCGAGGTTAAATGGGGCAGATGCTGTTTCAGATCTGGGAGAAGGATGGCACTGTCTGCTGCCTGTTTCCTCTCAGATTTATCAGTCTGTTTTCAGCCCTTTCACACAGTTTTGGTGTGATGGGGAAGTCAGGCTGTATCATCCAAGCTATTTTCATGACTGCATTATACACCTAAGCACAAGCCCTCCTTAAATTTAGCAGTGTAGGCACAAACTCCTTTCCCAGAAGGGTTCAATCTGTTGAACACAGTGCATTGCTAATTATTTCTTACCTGTTCTTATTGAACTGAATGGCAAAGTCAGTCATGTGCTGCAAAGCCTTATTGGTAAAGTTCATCTCCATGTAGATGTGTCCCTGCCTGTGGCTGAACGTGCCTGAGATCTCCAATCCTTTAGCCTTCACTGCAGGCAGCCAAACCTTGAACACAAGAGATGTCATTCAGCGTGTGAGCAGCCTGGCCTGAAGATAACAAACAAGCAGACTTTTCCAATAAACAGAAGTCCTGAGCTCAGAAATCCATCTACATTGGCACACTGAGCCCACAAAGGCTAAAGAAACACTACAGGCAAGATGGGACACGGGGTGTTGAAAGGATGGAGCTCACCACTGAGGAATAAGCTTGCTGCTCCTAATCCATATTTGTTCACAGCACTCAGGGAAGAAATCAAATTACTACAGCATTAGTGTGCACAAGAGCAGGGGCAGCTTGTGTCCATCACACCAACGTGAGACTCACCCAGTCTGCTGCTGGACTTCTCCGAAGGCTGGTTGGGCTATTAGAGGCAGGACAATACTGAAGTTTGAACCAAATAAAATCACAGAGTGATACTATTATCTGTTGGGTTCTGGATTCCCAAATCACCTCCATGTGGGAAAAACCCAGAGACAGATCTGAGCGGTGCAAAATGAGGCAGTACGTAGCTCAAAATTAATGTGGGGGTTTTTTTATTTAAGGTGCAGTAATTGCAAGGACCAAAAACTTTGAGTATGGTCTGCAGTACCTTGAGATCCTCGATTTCAGAGGATGGTTTAAAATTATCCATGCATGGAGTGCTAATTGAGTGCTAATTTTTGTTTATTCCCTTTCAGGAGCCTGAGCTCCCTGTGGCTGCTCCACAGCCAATTTCCAGAACCATGTTGTGTATCTCATGATCCCTCCCAACTCCATGCTTCAGCCAAACCCTCTGACAGAACATTTCTCTGCATTCCACTGTGGCACCATCATCCCAAGCACATGATTTCATCTAGACTGTCACGTTGGATTCCTCCAAATAAACAAACCTGTAAGGAAAGTTGTTGCAAATTCTGTCTTGCCCTGAGTTTCCTGGGGAAGCTTGTTAAGCAGTAGGTCTGCAGAAAAGCTGCTCTGACACAACTGAAAGTCTCAAATCTTATCTAAGCCATTCTTTAGAGAAATACTGTCATGGGTAAAATGAAGGAACTGCTAAAATGCCAGAAATCTGTAACTAGTAACAAACATGGTCTCCAACACATGGTTACTCTACTTGGGAAAAGCCCAGGGCACCCCTAATGGGACTGAGTTAAGTTTTAGCACCAGAAACTCACAATAAATGGGACAAGTGAGCAATGTCAGATCTGTAGCTCAAGGGAAGGCAACAAACTGGGGATGGTTGTTTTTCCTTACGTACAGACTTGGGAGCCACATATCCTCCAGGAGCCATTCCTATGCCAGACGAGAGCTCGAAGAGATCATTGAGTCCACTGCTGACCACTGCTGGGGTGGGAGAAGGGGCAAAAGTGGCTGGCACACAGGTGGGAATGTAGGTCTGTCCCACCTGGAGGAGTCAGAAAGAACAGGCACTCATTAACATCACGTGTGAGCACTGCTTGTTAAATAAACCATGAACTCGGGCAATATCCTAAATATTTAAAAGCCATTTGCAGCTTCCCCACTGATTTATCAATAGTGCTAAATTATGCATTTGAATTCCAAAGCTCTTGGCAGCTAATCCCTACACTCGGCTGTCACCTCAACCAAACTTCCACATCATTTTTTACAGCTCCAGTTATCTATTGCCACTGTAGAGGAATCTTTCTTCTCCGTATCTCCTTCTCACAAGACAATATGCTTTGTGCATCTACCCTACATAAACCCAGGGAAAAGAGCAAATGCTTCAAACCTTCCCCCAACTACGTCAGCCTTCAGGAATCTGCAAGATTTTGCATATCCAGAGATAGCAAGGGAGTCATGACCGTGGTGTGTACTCCCACCCAAAGCCAGAGCTCTGCATTCTCAGCACTTGGGCCCAAAAGGTTCATTACATGAAGCAGAGTCTGCCAGAGGACAACCTGCCTGCAAGAAGGGCAATCACTCCCTCCCAGGACTTAAATGAGGGCACCAAAGCTGGAATATTAACCTTTAAGTGCCCAGCTTCAGATGGGACAGTCACACTCAAGTTACACTCCCAAATTCTCTTCCTAGCAGGTTGAATGCTGTGCTTGAGAACAGGATTCCCCAGCCAGCAGCCCAGAAACAGGCAGAGTGACCAGGACAGAACTGCCTGGTGGGTTTTTGCTGGCCCAGGAAGGCAGAGACATGGTTTTGTAGGTATGATCACCACAGGGAGTCATCTCCCATGTCCTGCTGTGGGTGTACAGACAAGTGTTCTGTGCCACCAGCTCTCCTCTGCCCTCGTGCTGAAGGAAGGAAGGAATGCCAGATTCGCAGGGAAAGGAGGAGAGAAAATGACTGCAGCCATAACAAGGGTCTCTGAAAAGCCCTCCCTCCAGAAGTGAGTATGCTTTCCTCACTGAATTACTGGATCCAGAGTCCTGGGAAGTAGCTTTGTAGGGGACACCACTTCTGGTTCTGGGTTGGAAGCACGTCCCCTCCTGCCCACTGCATCTCCAAGCCATGTTTCATTCCCTTTCCAGGCTTTGCTGGAAGAAGCTTGAAGCCAAGGGTGCTTTGAAAGCAGGTTGAAAGTGTCCCATGTCCTGGCGAGTGCTGTAGGCAGGAGGACACTCCCAAAGCACAGGCACAGAGGAAGTGGCCGGTGGCAGCACTGACATCACGCAGCAGGAAAGCTCAGAGCACCTGACCCTGATGTTCAGGCAAAAACCTTATGTGGGATTTGGGAGGAGAAAGCACTGAGTTCAGGCAAGTCTGTGGTGGCACTGGGTTAGGGTTACAGACCAGGCTTTGTGAGTAGGGGTAAGCATCCTTGGCCTTTCAGCTGCTAAAGCAGTTGCACAAGGATGAGGTGCTGCCAGGGTTAATGCTGGTGCTGCAACTAAAAGCTCTGAGGAAGAAGAGCTAAGCAGAGAGAGTGAACAGCTCTGGCCCTGGCTGCTCTTAGGAAAGCCCAGGTGGCAGCTGGACTCAAATCAACATGGGTGGGGACCTGTGTGTTTCAGTTCCATTTCTCCATTTTCAAACACCTTCGGGGCTTTAGGAAGCACCTTCCAGCACGTAACGGGTGAGGTTACACTGCAAAACCTTGAGCTATGAGCAGCTTTGGAAATTGGGGAAAAAAATGGAATGGCACTTACTGCCGGGCTTCCTCCAATGCCCCCGCCAAGGTCACTGCCAAGCTGAAAGAGAGAAGGAGAGAGAGGAGAGGAAGACCGAGATCATTTCAGCCAAGTGTCAGACGGCTCGGATCGCTCCCGCCAGCAGGACAGACGGAAATGCAGTGCTGGGAAAGCACAGGGAACAGAGGGGCTGCTTGCTGCTGTGTGAGCACAGCTACTTGGAGAACTACCCCACACCTTCACCGTGGACAGGAGTGTTTTGCAGGTTAATAAGAACAAAAATCCATCCCTTCTTGTGCCTGTTGTCTGCACCAACACCTCCCTTCTTCACGTTTCATGCATCGGTGCTGTCCTCTCAGCCCTGCTGCTGCCAGGAGGCCCCAAGCAGCTCCACAAAACCCAGTGGGGTGACTGTGAAATGGCATAAAAATAAAGCTGACAGGAAGGCTCACTTCCTGAAAGCTCCAGTTTTCTAGGGAGCAGCTACGTGCCACGGGCAGTACAATGCATCTTGGCTGCGTTCCTCCGACACGCGGCTCCTTTCAGCAACGAGGAAGCAAGAGAATGAGATCTGTGCTGGCTCTGACAACAGCTCAGAGAGAGGGGCTTTGAAGATGCTCCTCTCCCTCAGACAGGGAAAAAACAGCTTCATCATCTAATGAAGCAGAGAGCTCACAGTGCACCAGGCTATTTCAGTACTGATTTCTGCCAAGCTACACAATGACATCTGAAGTGACTAAAACAGCCCCCTACAAACACCAAATCCTCTCTGGGGCCCTTCTGCAGCCCACCTAGAAGCTCTCCCTGCACAAGTTCCCTTTACAAAGCACCCAGACCACGTTCCCATTGACAAAGCCCATTTTTCAAACCTCCACATCAGTCTACACGCTCAGAATTCAGAGACCAGGACAGGCTCTAAGGCTTGGCTACAAGCGCTGTTTGCAAGTACAGCATCACTCCTGTGAATATTTAAAATACACTTAACAGATGACTGATAACCAGGAGGAAACAAACACAGATCTGCAGTGGTTATTCACTGCAGAGACATCTCCAGGCTTATCTGTGTCCCAGGCTTTTCTTCTGAAGGCCAGGGTAATTTTTTTACCTAGAGCAGGGGTTTTTTTGGGTCACATTCAGACAAGGAACACGACCTGACAATATTCACAGAGGATGATGCAGGGGTGAGGCAGGAGCCAGTCCCGTTAGGAAAAGGCTGGACTGACAGACCAGAATATCACAGCTCACCTGGTAGATGGTTTTGCTCTTCCATTTGATTAGGGTTTGGGGAGTTAGTTTGCTTTTAAAAGAGCATGTGACAAACTGGGTCAACAAAGGCTCCAGATATGTTATTCAATAAGTGCTGGTGTATCAGAATTATGAACAAATGTACCATATAGCTGAAGCAAAAGCTTCCAGCAGTGCCTATGCTTAGAGCCAAAAAGGCTCTGACCTTTTCCCTCTGCACAAAAAAAAAACTTGGAAATTAACTTTTCTCTGATCCCTTCCAGCCTGTTCCCTGAGAGATCTCACAGCAAATGTGTTTTATGCTGGTCAAGAGATACCATAAAGCTTCATACCTCTCTCCATCAGAGCACAGATAAAAAGGATAAATTGCCCTGAGAAGAGCAGCAAAGGTGTAAGGCAGTGACTTACCAGATGATAACCAGCCTCCATAAAACCTGTAAAATGTGACAAATCCCTGTGCTTCCCTAGATCTCTCTTCCATTCCCAGGCACCTCTCCTTCCCCTAATCCTCACAGGAGCAACATTACCACCCTAAGAGGGTGTTAGAAAAGAACAAATCACACAAAATTTGCTTTTTGTTAAAAGGCCTTAAGAGCTTTTTTCCTGTGTGGGACTCAATTTATCCCTACTTGAGGCCATGGCAGAAACTGAGAGATTCCTCATCTTTTTCAACAGCCACCTCTCCATACAGCAACCCAGGCTCTGGCTGTCCAGTTTTGCTTAGCTGAGTGAAGAAATAACAAATAAAAGTGAGTGATACCAAAGTCAAAAAGAAGGATCAGTCAGAGACCAAAGGAAGCCAGCCAGAGGATGCAAATCCAATTAATATTGAGCTTATAAAATAAGGCTTATTACACTGTCAAGGCTCCCCCACAGAAACAGCCTGACAGAGCAGAGTTTTGTTCTATTGACTGCTCTCTAAGCCAAGCCACGGTTTAGATTAATATATCAGATCATTTACATCTTGTTACTGGCTCACTGAGGAGTAATAAATGCAACTATTACACCTCATCTCTATTCATAGTCTTGCATGCAGATGAACTTCAAGGTTTATATTGACAGGCAGTGAGGTCCGGGGGAAAAGAAAGAATCCAGTTCATTTCCAGATATTATTGTATGCACGGAGGATTTCTGGTCCTGTTGTCTGCAGCAGCAGAAAGGCTGCTTTATCAAGCAGCAAGCATTTTACAAAGGGTATTATGGAAATGACTGAATAATTCTGCATAATCAAGGCAGATGTTAATTATTCTACCATTTCCTACTACACTCATCAGAAGGAGCTGCAGGGTAGGAACCCAACCTCGAAGCAGCTCGTACACTGATGTTGGCTGCAAGGGACAGGGAATGACATATTGGGGTTCCTCAAGCTATCCACAAGTCTTCCATTTTCCCTAAATATCAGGCCTTGGAGGGGAGGAAAGTAGAATGTGGATTTATTGCTTTAGTTAAGACTCCAGCTCTCATAAAAAGGAGAAGAAACCCCTGACTGGCTCAGAGAATTTACCAGGAGCCCCTGTGTGTCTTCAGATTGGACCCAACATCTCTTTTCCATGCCAGGAAGCTCTGAGCTGCTACAGCCCCTCTTTGGTGGCTGGAGGGCTCTGCAGAGCACAGCCTGAGCCTCTCCTGGTTCCTGTGCTCAGACCCAAGCACTGCAGCTGTGCTCCAGAGCCGCAGAGCCAGCGCCAAGGAGCTGCAGCTCCTCCAGGTCCCTACAGGCAGAGCTGGCTCTGCCCAGACTGAAAAGAGAAGAGACAGCATTTCTACTGCATCAGAAGTTACAGGGGGGAAGTTAATAGAGAACTCATCAGTTCCACATCAGATCCAGGCTGCACTTCCCATGGCAGCAGCATGAAGTCTCTTTTTCTGGTTTTCCTGCCTGTCACCCTCCCATGGCACCGACGCTTTCCCCATTCAGGAACTGCAGGTCTGTTTTTCCTCCTGTGAGATGCCCAAATCATAACTTTATTCCAAACTCAGAGTGATGGAAGAGATGGTAGCAGTGAAGTGTGTGAGTAAGAGGGAAGGAGGAAGACAGAGGGAACAGGAACCAATTACCCACGGAGTGTCCTCTCCCATCTGGAGTGACAGGCAGAGTGCAGAAGGGAAGAAACAGATATTAGTCAGGCGTGAAGTGCTGCTGAAGCAATTCCCCAGGATTAACAGCTCTGGTAAACCATTCCCATTTGTCTCATGGACAGACAGACACTCCTGCCAGAAGAGCAACCTGGATCTGCCTTACAGGAGAGTCAGGCCTCACAGAGGGGAGGACTGTGTTAACACAGCTGTCAGCCCCACTTGGGCTGAAACACCCACTGTGAAGGTGAGGTGGACAAGGGCTGGCTCTTGATGGTCCAACTGAGTTCATGGCACTGCAAACCCCTGATCCTGATCCTAAAGTTGGCAGCTTTGCCTCTTGCTGAAGAGCACAAAGCCTCTGCTTCAAGAGCAGTCAGCTTCAGGAGGTAAGCAGAGGATGGACAGGGAGTCTCAGCCCCCAAAGGCATAAAAATTCTTCAAACAGGAATTCTCTTGATTCCCTCCAAACCTATCCCGCCATAGCAGCGCCCAAACAGCCACGTGAGTTTAAGAAGAGGCTGGGCTCAACCCTGTATCAATAAAACCAGTGCCAGCACCTTTTCCCAAACTGCATCAGCACTTTTACTTTGCACAAGTTGGCTTGGACAGTGCTGCAGCTGCTCTGCAGTTGGAGAGCCTTTGCCCTGCAATTCCAGCCCTGTGGAAGCAGTTATGCTGACTTATGGAGTGGAGCAGTGCTGGAGTTACTGCATTAGGAGGGTTTATTTGCATCTTAACAGCAGCTTGTAATGAAGTGACTCTGCTGAAGTGTTCATGTGATCCTGAGGGGCTACAATCACTTCTGCAAAATGACGTGAGGCTTTTGGAGTACCAAAAAATAACAGGGAGGGTGGAGCTAGGGAAAGAAGCTTCAACCACCACTGCTCAGCAACTGCCTTGCCTTGTGCCCACAGCATAATCAGGGCTTCCAGGGCAGCTGTGCATTTTGTGGACCACAGTTCATGGGTTAACAGGGGACAATTGCCTTCTGGCTGCCTCACACCACAAAGCAGGAGACAAGCACCACAGCTCTGGGTGCTGCACTCAGTAACACAGCAGCAAGGAACACGAGGCATTTACCCCACAGGAATGGGGTGAGATGCTGAGAGCAGGGCTGCTGGCAGCCCTCTTGATGCAGGCTAACCCTGTGAGAGAGCCCTGAGCTGCAGGACAGACCATGCATGGGCTGCAGGCATCTCACTGCAGACACCACTGTGGCTCACACAGAGCCATTTCAGTGCCTTGTTTGCTGCCTGGTTTGTGTCTGTTTGCACACCAAGCCAGCATTGCAGAGCACAAGGGCTGCTCTCCAAACCAGGCACAGCAGTGTCAAAGCTGCTGGAGGACAGGTCACACTGCCAATACCACGGTCACCAGTTGCACTGCTGCTAATGCTTTTCTCTGCTGAGCGATTTCCATCAGCAAGCAAAACTGAATCCTTACCATTTTCATCCTCCAAAGTGTAAAAAAAACAAGCAGCTCACAAAGGTCTAGCAGTCCCATGGCTGTTACAACAGCTTTGAATCAGATATGAATGAGTGATCCACCAAAATAGCTCCTTTTCCACACCAGCCCTGCCCCAGCAATGGATTTGTGTCCTTTGTCAGAAATCTGAACAGATTCCTTTGTAGCTCATGAAACCTCCACGGCCCAGATGAAAGGAATCACTCAGCTCCTTGTCAAAGGCTAAAGGAGCACTCTGGGAATGCATCACATCCACTGCATAAATGGGTGTTGGGGCTGACCTGGCACAGCCACTCTCACACTGTAGTTTCACAAAAAGCTAAATGAAGTAATTTTCCTAAGATTATAACACAGCAAATCACTTGCAGAGCCAGGAGACATGTGGCACCCCAGGGCAGACTGAAGGTCACTTTGGGGCTTTTTTATAAAGCATTGGTGAGTCCCTAATCAAACCCCAACACTCCAGAGTGGTGTCCATTGAGGCCAGACTTTGAATTGTCCACTTGAAAGCAGTCAGACAGGGAGGGAGGGACACCAGCAGCCTCGTGGATGAGGCAGGCACTTCAGACTGCTGGAATAGGGGTTTCCTCCCAGGCTGCTGAGCCTGTGGTGCCTGGAGCTCAGGGTGAGCTGGTGCTCAGCTCCCACCCTCCATCCCACTGCAGCGATGGGACACAGCCTTGAATCACGTGGAACAGACCCTTGGGGTCTTGAGGTCAGACCCCCTCAAAATCCAGCCTGATTACACACAGGGGCACAGCCCCACCTGGAACAGCCCAAACCAGTCCAGGCATTACAGAAAATTGTGGATATTCAGTGTTTATCAAACAGCTTTTCAGTTTAGGACATAAATCAACCTGACCAGCTGCCAGTCTCGAATCAATAATGTTCTTGTAGATGAGTGGTTAGAGCATTAAATAAACCCCTTACATAACAGACAATCCAAGCCTGTCCATTCCTGCAGATTTACTGCTCTGCCCCCAGGTTTCAAGCCAGCCTTCCTGGCCATAGTGCCCTGCTCCCATGCAATGCAGGGGCTCCCAGGGCCCACAGAGCTCTCATGCTCCGTGGATTTGCAGAACAAAAGGACACACAAAAAGGCTGAAAGGCAAAAATGTCATGTCAGCACAGACAGACATCCTGCAAAGCGCTGCACCATTGCACGGAGGTTGGGAGAGTGACTCTAACCTGCATGGAATTCAGCCAATTGAGGGAAAAAAGCATCAAACTCCAGCTCTTGGGATGCACAGCTCTGCACCCAGCAATCTGCTCTCCCACGTTTTGTTTGTCTCCCATTAGTGACTGCTATGGCTACTTTACACCATGGAGCTGGAGATCCCAAACAGTTTTGTAAAGTGGGCTTAGTCACCATTTTATAGAAAAAGAAAATTGAGCAGAGAAGAACAAGATCTGCCCATGGTGGCAAACAGGGGCACAACCTGTTCCCTAGAAAACAGCTCTCCAAAAGTCCTACAGCAAGTCTGCTCTGCTTACAAGCAATGCTCTTGTACCAAAGGTCTTTTTTCTCCCTCTTTTTAATTGTTAACACATGCTCAGCATCTGTGCATGCATGTTACATTTAATACCAATTACAGAACTCACTATGGAGATAAAATAAGATTTATTCACTAAAGAAATTAACCTCACAAGCAGCTGGAGCCTCATTGGTCATGGGCATAAATATCTGCCAGTGCTGAGGACAATTCAAATGAACACTATTAATTTGGTGTTTGTGCAGTTTTACACCATTCAGTTGCTATTTAAACGGCTGGAAGAAAAATAAAACCCCACAGTTTAAGAAATGGAAAACGCAGAATGGCATTTTCCATGGAAGTTAACGCTGCTGCTGGTCTTTCTGGGTTAGTCCCATTGGGACTTTCACTGCAAGGACATCCCTCTGATGAGACACCCCCTCCCAAGATGAGGGGGCAGAAGAGGGGACCAGCAGATGACACTGAGGGCGTGTGACAAACTGGGTAAGATGCTGCCAGCAGCCCCTTGCAGACCTCCAGCTGCCTTTGAGGCAATGTCACCATCACAGAGAGTGCAGCCTCGGTCTGCCCAACAAAGCAGGGCAAGAAATACATTTTAAAAAAACCTTAAGGAGTAACAGAAAGGGAAATTTCAAAGCAGAACAAGTCAGGCATTGCTGGCCCCCAGGTGTTTTTGATCCCTGGCCAAGGGTGAAGAGCTCAGCCCTCCTTAAAGGGGCACACTGGGATGTGTCTCACCTCCTTCCCACACACAGAAATCAGGGCTGTGGGATCTGCGGTTTGAGGCTGATTTTGGCACAGCACAAATGTGGTTTAATTTTAGCCTGAGATCCAAATGCCAATCCTCTTGGCAAGCCCTGCAGCCCAGGACACTTCCCAGCAATTTGGCTAATACCAGGTTAGGGTTAACCCAGCTTGAGACTTGTTAAACACATGCCCACAGCAGCAAACAAACACACAGATCACATTCACTCACTAATTAAGCTTATTATCCTAGACTCATTTAGGTTGGAAAAGACTTCCACAGCATTCCACCAGCACTGCCAAGGCCACCACTAAACCATGTCCCCAAGTGCCACATCTACACGATTTTTAAGTGACCCCACCACTGCTCTGGTGTCCATTCCAGTGCTTGAAAACCCTTTTGGTGCAGACAGACTTTCCAATATTCAATTTAAACCTCCCTTGGCACAAGTAGAGGCCATTCACTCTTATCCTGTCACTTGTCACCTGAGAAAAGAGACTGACCAAGGGAAGGAAAAGCTGGAGCTCTAACGCACCAGACCTCCAATAGACAGCATCCACCTTCACAAACCACACCAGCATTTAGATTTTTTTTTTAGTGCTTCCCCATGTACTCAGCTGAGAGAGCATTGGCCATGCAGCCCCAGGCACAGCTACTCCCCATCCAGACAGGATCATTTTGTCAGATCACACTCCATAACCCCCCAGATGTACTTAAGGCTTGAGAAAAATATTAAGTAAAAGCCTGCTACCATTTCAACTAACAGCTCCACTGTCAGAGCAGGTCACTAAATTAAGCCCATTAACGCCACCTGTGAGACAGCTCTTCTCCCAAAACCAAGTTTTACTTCTACTGCGTCCATTTATTTGTGTGACACTAATGAGGAACAAAGGGTTACTGTGAGAGGCCTGCAAGGCAGCAGAGAGGAATTTAAGTGCAAACCAACCATCCTGTGGCACCACAGGCAGCACCACCTTCTGCAGTGCCTCAATTCCCAGTCCCAGGTTTTTGGAGGCACCACTTGCAGTGCAGGGAAAGGTCACGGCTCTGGGCTCACTGCCTGCTTTCCCAGCAAGTCCAGCTCGACCATTTTGCTCACCCCCAGTAAGAGCAGACACCTCTGGTTAGAGAGTGCAGAGCCTACAGCACCTCTGCCCTCTGGGAGTGCCAGTGCCATTAAGGGTTAGATTGTTTCCAGCTCATTAGGCCATGAGGCAATGGAGCTGGATATGTGTTTAACATTTGCTTTAGTGAGCTTATGGCAGTTTAAATAAATATATATATTTAGCTAATAAGGATTTGTTGAATTTGGGTTCATCCAGCTGCCTCCTACCTTTTATTCAGACCTTGACTCAGAAGTGAAAGCGCACCTGAACCAGGCAGAGATAACCCAGCCCAAACTCATCACAAGCCAAACTTCAAGCAAGACAAACCCACTCCAAGTCTGAAAAACACCCAACTATGTCCACTGGGTCACTCCTACTTGATTTACATGGTGCAAACACACCTAGGAGAGCTTCTTCCCCCTGTGGGGAAGCCAGCATAGAGCTGGGCATCTGTGTGCTGTGCTCCTTGCCTTGGGAACAGCTCCCAGCTTACAGTCAGCATTCCTCACTGCCTGGCTGGGACCAGCCCAAAACCACAGCACTGACCTCTGCCCTGCTGCTGGCTGCCTGCTAAGTGATTTTCTCCTCGCAGCTCATTCCCAGCTCCCTGCCCAGAGCGAGAGGGGAGGTGTGATTGCTCCCACTGGAGCCTGACCCTGGTAGTGCCAGGGCAGGTGCCTTGTGAGCAGCTCTGGCACAGGGAGGACCGCACAGAGAGCTCCCTCTTGACCTCACTGCAATTAAGATGTCACCCATATTAAACCATGGCATGCTCTGGAGAATACACAAATGGGAAGACACAGGGTCACACAGCCTGAGAGCTTTAGCACTGAAATTCAGGAGGGCTGGGAATTGAGTGGAATAAATGCCTTCTTGAAAGGGAGCCTGATTCAAATAGAAAGCAGCAAAACCACTTTTACATCCTTCAAGGAACTTTTTGGTTTTCTTCTACACACAGAAAAAGCACAGAACAAATATATCCTCTGACCACGGGGATTCTACAGCGTGCAGCAACACTCACTGCAGAGCAGGAAAAGCCTGCTGGAAGTTGGTACAATAACTCTGGTTAAATCCTCCTGATGTTTCAGGACTCAGCACCGGGAGCTCGGCTCCCTGAGCATCAAAAGCACAAATGATCAAGGCTTTGCAGAGATAAGCACAGCTCCAATTATCTCCCATCAGCTAAAGAGGATGTGCTGCTTACCAAGCTGTCCAGCCCTCCTCCCAGGAGGTCCACAGCACCCATCTGGATGGAGGACACTTGGGGCACATTCACGGGGGGCCCCAGGTCCAGGTTGAGGAGATCCCCCAGGAGGTCACCCTGGGTTGGGATGACCTGTGGCTGCTCCAGGTTTGTGGTGGTCGTGGTGCCCACGGGGCTGTCACCAGCATCGGTGCTGTGGGGGGAGAACAAGAAGCAGAAAAGACAAGTGTGAGGCACCTCTGGTCTCCAGTTCCAGGTTCTCAGCATGGGGAAACACAGCAAGAGGTGGCTCAGCAGCAGGCCAGGCAAAAGGTGACAGGTCCCAGCAGCTGCCATGGCCAGTGTCCTGCACCAGGCAGGGTTTTGGCATGTGGCTCTTCACCACTTTGAGCACAAAGATTTTCCCTGCATTGTAGGTGGTTTTCAACCCAGCAAAGGGAATCTTGCAAGGGGTGAATCCTACCCACCCTGATAATCAGAGACCCCCTCCAAAACAGAGAGCCACGGGTACCACATGGGCTACAGAAGCGAAAATAACCATTTCCTACCTCAGAATAAACCCACTGAGATGATTTTCAGCCCACTGGGCCTGAGAATGACGTGAAAACACAGGGAAAAATAAATAATCCAGATTTTCTCAGAGATCCAACACTGATGAAACCCTTGAGCCCTTACTCTAACCAGTGCAAACTCCACCACTTCCCTCAGATCTAGATTAATCACCTTCTCCTGACCAGCAACAAGGTCCATCAGTCTTTCTTAATTGAAAAAGTCAATCTAAAATTGATTCCTCCCTTCTATCAATAATTTCCTTTCCTCTGAGTTAGCAGGCATGCTAATTACTAGTCTAGAAACACTCATTATACAGCTTCCAAAATTTATCATCACATGCGGTCTGGCTACCTTTTATATCTTTTATATTCACTTGTCACTGAATTTGATAACAAGGAGAGGGTAAAAAAAAATAGCTCCTAGAGAACTCACTACAATGTATTTATTCTTTAAACCCAGAGATGCTCATATTTTAGATAATTAAAATCCATTTTATACCCTGTTTCCAGCAGTAAGTGATAAAATGATTTCTAGCTCACGTTACTGCAGCCAGCAGGTAAGTGCACACAATTGCTGTGAGAATTAAGTGTCCTGACAAGGTGTTTAACCCTGGGGCTGCTCTGCAAGCACTGCAGCTCCTGATTTGGGGCAGCCAAAATTCTCTTATCCTTATTCAGCTATTGAGGGGAAAGATTCAGTGACAGAGTATAAGCTGCTCCCAATCCCAGCACCAGGAGGAAAAGATGGAGCATAAGGAGTACAGGATGAATTAGTTACCAGGCAGCAGCAGGAAGGCTTGAAAGCTTCTTTGCATTAAAAGCTTCAGAGCCCCAATTGCACTAATATTAGCTGTCCTTTCTGCTGCTGCCTTCAGCAGGGAGAGTGCTGAGTGTGCTGAAGTGCTCACTGAAGCATTCCTGAGGAGAGGTGGTGACTGTGATCCACTCCCACCCCCAGGCTGGGAACAGGAACAGCCTCTCTGAGAGAGGCACATCACAAACCACTTGGTTCCTTCCCAGGATATAATCCCTCTAACACTCCACCCCTTCAACACTTACTCATCCTTCTCCTGATGGAGACACAGAAATCCCTCTGTGTCTTGTGTAACTGCTGCTGCCCCAAAGCCCAACAAGAAATCAGGAAGGGACCAAGCTCAGTTGGTTTGCTTGAAAAAAGCAAAAGCCCAGACTTCCATTTGTAAAGAATCTCTCCACAGAGATTCCTATAAACAACTTTGCATTTTCTTTGAAAGAAAAGAAATTCCTAAAGAATATGTGGGTTAAAAAGGGCAAAAAAGGCTCCATACAAGCTTTCCCCCTTACAGTCTTGGGTTTGGCCATTGGAATTGCAGATTTGGCCCTGTGAGTTCAGCCTCCAGCAGTTCCCAGATGTTGGAGTCACAGGGGATGCACAGCCTGAACCAGGATCAAAAATTTTCTGCAGCCACCTGTGAAACAGGGAAACAGAGACCCCTGCCCAAGTCTAACCAGACTTGCTTCTCCCAAGAGTCCTGTTAACATCTTCCCAAATTTCCCAGCTGAATTATGGCTGTGCAGGGGTGGTGGGAGGCACCACATGAGGGAACACTGCCAAGCCATCAGAGATCTCCCCCACCCTCAGGATACACCTGCAGCTCTGTGACACCTGGGCTCACTGAAGAGGCAGGAACATTTCACCATCTGTGAGCTGTTCAATGGGTCTTCCCATCAGCTGAGAGCTGCAAGAAACCTGCCCTGCAGTGCTCTGAGTGGAAAATAAATGAGTCAAAATGCCATGTAGTGTGTTCTGCCAACCAGAACTCCTCCTGGGTTTATACCCAGGGAAGCACCACTCCAGGCAGTGCTGTCTTGATCCTCTTAAACCACTTTCACTGTGGACATCTCCCCATTCTCACCTCACAGTGCCATCAGTCTCTATCACAAGGATCAGCCACCAGAATGGTCACTGGAGTGCAGGAGTTGTACAGAAAATCACCTCACCTCACTGTTTGGACTTATCTTTCACTGGATAACTTAACTTGCCTTAAACTGATGCAGAAAACCCCAATAATGGGGCCTCTTGAGGTGAGCTCCCATCAGAGAAGCCTGGTGTGCCGTTAAACTAACCCCACTCATTTTTTAAATTTACCACTGCATCAGTATGATCAGCGTGCAGCACGCTCTGCTCAGCATCCCTCACACCTTCCCCCAGCTTACACTGCTGACTGAGGCCTGGAGGTTTGTTTTTGGGGAGTTTTTTGAAGAAATGGTTCTGTCCAAGTCAGAAAATACTTAAGGGCAGCAGACTGAGCACGAGCAACGAGAGTCAAGCACACAGACACTACATGCAAGGAGATAATAAACTGCTCCTTCAAAAAGCTGAATTCTTTGAGCTGAATCTCCTAAAATGCTATTTGCTGTAGTGACCTGGAACAACAGTGTACAGGAAGGCTGGTAACAACAAAAACCAGCTCATTTTGAGACAAATCTTTGATTAGGAGAGGGAGGAAAGTGGCCACTGCTTTTCCTGTCCAACTGGTACATTTGTGCTTGCTGATTCTGGGTCAGTGCAGCCTGACTTGATTTCACAGGCAGGGAGAAAACAACTCAGCTTCCCAAAGCCAGCCACCACAGAAATAGCTTCAGTTGCTAAGAATAGCAGAGAAGTGGTGTCAGAAAATAGAAAAGAAGCAGCATCGCACACTGATTTATCAGTGCAACAGCAAAAAATAGCACTCCAAATGTCACTTTGGGAATATTATTAAGTGGTAAGCCTGGCTACTCTGCCTCTTGCTGCAAAAGACACTCATTTTTTGTAATTAATACCATTAGTGCAAAGAGCAAAGTGTTCACCTGAATGAGGTTCCATGGGAACAGGCCCAAGAGCAGCACAGCCCCAGCTGGGCCTGAGGCAGTGCCTGCTCTTGTAGAGCCACCCTGCTGCCAGAACTGTGATCCCAGGGAGGCACTGAAGCACCAGGCAAGGAGCCAAAGCATTTCCCCCACCTCACAAAGGTCACACAGACCATGTCAGTCTACCCATCTTCTTTTGAGCTCTAACAGTGATGGGGATTAGACAGCTTTGCACTTCCCTTGCTTTACAGGCACCCAGTGGGAAGGGGAGTTTTACCAATCCTTCTCCATTTCATGTTCCAGCAGTGGAGGATCCCTGTGCTTGCCTGTTCCAGGAAAGTGATACTGCATTCCAGGAGACAGGCTCGTAAAGCTGAGCTGCTGCTGAAGCAAAGCTCCTACAAAGCCATCTCCTGAAAGATGACTTTCCTCACTCTAGTCCTCCTTGCACCAAAGGTTCTGCTTTTCTACTCAAATTCATGTCAAGAGCACTTATAACCAATGTCTTCTCAAAAAACATCACAGCTTCTCCTCACACAGTAACTCTGACACTTCCTGTGTCTTCTGACCCAGGAATTTGGACACTCCACACCCAAGATTACATTCTCCATGAAACAGCCCCTTGAATGACCTGCAAACCATCAATAAAATCCCACTAAGGTGCTCTAAGAGATCTTGGCATCTTTTGGACTGTCTGCTAGAAAGAAAAGCTCACCTCCCATGGTGGATTGGCAGGTGCTTGCGGTGGATGCCGTGGCTGCCCTCCACGAAAGCGTTGGGGGGTTTGTGGTACACAGAAGCCAGAGACCCAATGTGGCAGATCAGCTCATCCAGCAGGGTTGGCTCAATCAGATCAGTCTCCTCAGAGATCAGTGGCTTTTCTGAGAGCACCACTTCCTTGGCAGTCACTGGATCCGTGGAAAGCAGGCGCCAGTAGATGTAGCCGCGGTCCCGCAGGTCTGGGTTGTCAGAATCCTGAGACAAAGCAATGCATCACTCACAGGTCTGAAGTGAACTAATGCCTGTAAATCACTTTATTCTTCCAGCAGTGATTCTGCTGGATTAGAAAACCCCAACCAGCCAGCAGCCACTAATTTCAAAATGATGCTACAAACTGCTGGTTGAGATGAACATCTTAAAATTAAAAACGAGAACCAAAGTATTAATGCCTGGCTTCCTGTTCAGCAGGTCAGGGAGGAAAAAGCCCAGGATTTACACCCCATAATTGCCCCAAACCACAGAGCTGCCAACTGCTTTCCAAACTTTCCTGCCAGCAAGCGCTGGGAGAAATCCAGAGAAAAGAACACGAGTGGCAATGACTGTTAGACACTAAGAGCAGCCACACTTACCCAAGGGCAATGCTGGACAAAAAAGATGCTGCAGAGCCACATCTTAATAAGACATATTCTTTATAGCAAAAGAGATCTTATTTATCCTGCCTTTTAGTTATCTAATGAAGTATGGAGAGATGCTAATGATACACACTTAGGGTACTTCAGCAGTTCTCCAGCTGTCAATAATACCCTTGTTTTATTGCAGATACTTTTGCCTCTGCATGAAGTGCTAATTATTTCTCTCCTCTTTGAGCAGCTCTGCCCAGAGGAGCAAAGTGAGTGGGGATGGTTTGCTGATAATGTTCTAGGGAGAGGGAGGTGCTGTTTTTATGTTGCAGTGAACTGTTCATGGAAACAAGGGCTTGGATTTTTAATCCTCACATCAGCAGAATAACAGGATAAATGTTTGAGATTTTTTTCCCCTGATAAAATCCCAGCAAAATATTGTACACCTCATTAGCCTTCCTCCTGGCATTTGTTTTCTTCTTTTGTGCTCTCGTTGCTGCTGCCCTGTTAGAACCTGCATCTGCCATCTGCCTCCAGACATTCTTAAACCTCTTCTTGGAATGAGACTGAGCTCAGCTCATTTTGCTTGTAAGGACCTAAATTAATCTCTCTGTTGTCTCACACATTATCTCAGCAGAGCTGGTTTTGTTTGATGGTGGAATTGTGGACTCTTTACACCCTTAACAATCCCTCCCAGACTCTGCACTCAGGATCAGGCAGGGTTTCTGCAAGGGCACACATGAAAGGCCACACTCTCCTACTTGCAGGCACCTACAGGTTCAAGGCTGACTCTTTCTTCTCACAGCCAAAAAAACCACACTGGAAACTGGTAAACCAACTGAAACAAGAGGCTCAAATCTCTGCCAGCTTCTCTCCCAATTCTCCCCTCTCCAAGGTCTGCAGCAGACCTGTGGAGCAACACCAATGAACCCTGGATAGGCTCAGCTCCCCACCTATGCAACAGCAATGGGGATGCTGAGGTTTGACACCTCGGTTCCTGTGTTTCTTCCAGCCCCAGCTGCTCCCTGCTATTTTTACCAGTGCTGGCTGGCTGAAGCTGGCTCCTGCTACAACCACACCTGCAGTCTGCTGCGCAGACAAGCCCTGAGACACTCGAAGTGCAACAATACCTAAGCTGGGGAAAGAAACACACGTGTAATTACTCTCCCACTCAAGTGAAAAACACCATCTCTACCTAGAAATCAAAACCTTGAAGCATAAGGTTTTTCAGTGTTTTACAGCCAGTTATCCTACATTGACTTATTATTCATATAAAATACAAAAAGCCCCAACTGAATCAACATTTGTGACAAACAGAGAAAAGAAACCAGATGCCTGTTACATTCTGAAGGTGCCATTAAATATTTGTGACTCAGCACAGTGGGTTTTAGCACTCAGTACCTTTCTTCTGTTGGCTCAGGTGAACGACACAGCGTGCCCTTGGCCCACTCCTCTCTGCAGAGCAGCTCAGATCCTGCCTAATAGCAGGTTTTGAAGCAAGAAAAGCAGGTCATGGGGTTTTTGCTGCTGACCAATGCAGCTCCCCAAAGGAATGAATAAAAGTTTTAAGCGCAGTAAGCCCACAGCCGTGATTTCTTGCAGCAAAGAGGATCAGAAAGGCCAGCTGATGACTGACTCCAGGTTTTCTGCTCAGAAACAATCACAGCCCATTCAGCAGCTGGCAGACTATTTTTATCACTTGACACAGCAGGTCTGGAGAGAAGCTGCTCTTTTTGGGTGCTTTACCCCAGTCATTGCAGCCAAGGAGTGTAGGAAGATCAGCTGAGCTCTTACCCACCCCTGCCACCAGGACATCTCCACTGCTGTCCTCTAGAGCTACAGCAGTTGTGTCTGCCAGCTCAAGCCCAGCCTTGCCTGCAGTGATCTGAGCTCATAACTCAGCACCTCATGCATAATGAATCCATGATCTTAACCCACTGCTACAGCCTCCAGCAAAGCTGCCACATTGGTTGACAGCATCCAAGTACAAAGGAAAAACCCCAAACTGCAGTTCTTTCTTTTTCATAGCACTGCTTAAACTTTGCTGTTCACAGAACAAAGTCTTTGCCAGGCTCTTTTCCCTCTGTTACAGCTCCAGATGTTTAACTGCAAGCCACCTTCAAGGAGAAAGGATTTTGGTTTCTTGATAATTCTACGCTGTCCCTAACTTTCCATTTAGTGAGTGACTGGGGATGGAATCCAGATAAAGCAAGAGCTAAGAAGGAGAAAGCAGATTCCAGATGGTAACAGGCACAAAGCAGCTTTTAAATAGAGTCTCTTTGGGAGAGAAGGGAACCTTGAATCTGATCTACTGCAAAGCTGCCTGGCCTGGCAGATGGGAGAATCACACAGCAGGTCAGCACAATGTCTGCAGGGCTCTGGATCCCTGGATCCCTTGGCTTACCTGTGTGGCCAGGCTGAGCACCTGCTGCACCAGCTCCTGTGTCTCAGAAGGCTTTTTCAAGAACAGTTTCACTATTGCAGTCAGGAGGGTGAGCTGCACCTAAGAGAGAGGGGCATGGGAGAGATTAAAAATTCAGCCATTCAACAATGTTTCACAAGCCTCCACATCCTTTGCTGGTGTAAAACAGAAGACTTCAGTTTCCTCACAGCATTACACTCACTATTCTTTTCCCAGTATAATGACACTCAGATTCTTGCCTGTTGCAAAACACTTTCACAGACAAATCCCTGAGCAGCAGGCTGAGGTTTATGTCATACTCTTATGCACCCCATCACAATCTAAGCTCTGATCCCCAGTACAGCCATTCCCCCAAGAAATATGCAACCTCTGGAACCCCCTCCAGTTCTGTCCTGTCCTTCCAAGAAGGGAATTTTTGGAGACACATACAACAAACCAAAACTGCAGATTCCCAAGGGTTTTATTTCAGTCCAGTACTGAAGCTTTTATTGACAAGTATTGTCTGACCACTGCAGTAACATTTACTATCCATCCCATAAACACACCACACGAAACACTAAAATGCACATTGCAGCTTTACCTGAGTGCTTTCATCATGGAAACCCTCCAGGAAACTCTCCAGCAGCTCATCTGCGTTGTCAATTCTTTCAGCATATTCACCCACTATCCAGATCATGGCAGCTCTGGCATCTGGCTCATCCAGGGAATCCAGATTCTCACACAGAGTGGCAATGATGCTCTCATACCTGGTTTGTCAGAGAACAGGTGGGTTACTGAGGTGAACTGGACTTGTTTCACTCCATTTCTGCCCAAATCATTCTGCAGAGAATCCTGCACTGAATTCATGCCTTGTATTTCTACACAAAAAGCAGCATTTTCATTCAACTTTTTTTTTCTCTCAAAGCTGAGCACTTGAGATCTCACAGGGTCCTTGCAGTTTAATCCATCAGTAAGACCACCCAGATGTGGAGTTCAAGATAAAGCTGCCTCCCTTTCTGTTTGCTAATGGGAATATTTGATCCAACAGTTCAAACCATGAATCTGAATCAGACCCTGCACCCTTGCTGGAGGCTCCAGTCTGGTAACTCTAAACTGGGTATTACACTCCCCCCAAGGATTTACTGTAAGCCAGACAATATCCCATCCTAATTTAGTTTCCCCTATTCCCATGTGTGGGTATCCCCACAAAGAGGGAATTTCTGAGACTGACAGCAGAAATTGCCAGGGAAGGCTGCAGATGTCCCATATAATTTTTTAGGTGATCATGAAGTCTCTGCCAAAAAACACTGCTGCAGTTCTGTGGCTGAGGAGACAAAACCTTTCTGCAGAACCAAGAGAAGCTGAGTTCTGCCCAAGCCAGAGGAACACTCGGTGGGAAAAGCCAGCAGTGCTTTGTTCAGCACAACCCGACTGGACCTCGAACCATGGGAGCCATGAACTTTCACAGCTCTGTCTGAGGAGACTTGCACACTTCATGGATTTCTAGAGGACATCAGCAAAACCAGAATAGCCTGACGCTATAAACTTGGCCAAATTTTCCTCCTGGTATCCTCTGCAAGAGCTTTACTGGCTTTTGATCCAGCCTTCAATATGGAGAGGTGGGGAAGGAAAACCCTTCAAATTCAAACTAATAACAAGCCTGACACCTCAACAAGAGCCAACACCTGAATCCTACCAAACTAGGAGTGGGATCACTGCTTCCACCTGTGCTTCAGAGCCCTGGTAAGCTGAGTTCTGCTCTATTCTGATAACGGCAGCCAAGTGCTCCCAAAAAATCCTGAGGCTGCCCCCACGTACTTGTTGGGGTACTTGCGGAAGATGTCCCTGATGACCACGATGGCCTCCTGCACCACGTAGTTGACCTTGGTCTGGATGAGGTCCAGCAGGGTGCTCACACAGCGCTCTGCAGATTGCTAGAGAGAGCAGAAAAACACAACTTAAAGAGCTGAAGAAACACTCCTGCTCCCACAGCACACACTGAGGAACATGGCATGTGTATGAGAAAAAGCCCAGAGGGGGAAAACAAGAGGACAAGAGCTACAAACTCTGTCCAGAAATGAACTACAGGGTAACAGAAGGTTGTTTGTGGGGACACCAGATAGCTTCAGCTCCTGTAGTAAGTAAGAGAAGCAACTGTGCCAGTAGAAAGTTGGGTCACCACACCAGAGACCTTGAGAACATCGCCTACACTGCTATTTGTACCACCCTGGGGCTGATACAGGCCACTGAATGAGCTCTCTGGGGCTTCCCATGCCAGGAAATCAGAGCTGGGAAAGTTCTGATAGGGACTGCAGGAAAGTTTCTAGCAAAGCCAGAAGGCAGGAGAAAAGAGTGTTTTTAAAACCAGCAGCAAAAAGCAGCTCCCAGCAGCAACAGGTTCAGTATTTTTGGGGTGAGGTCACTGACAACATGTGAAATGCACAGCTAAAAATAGAAATTCAACTGCTCCTAGTGCAGCTTTCACTTTAATTAGTTCAATTCACAGGCACTGCAAGATAACAAGGACTGGACACTGTCACGCTCCAGGAACCAGGAGTGGAGTTAGAGGCAGATAATTGAGGGAGGTCTATTCCCAAACAGCACAGTGAGGCAGGACATCACAGGAGCAACCAACTTCAGCAGCAGAGAGCCTCAAATGAGGGCAGTGATTTGGTTATTAGCAGAGCACACATGAAGCCTCATTACACAGCTGGTGATTAATGTGAGAAGCAGACTGCTCCCGACGCTGTCGCTTTCAGAACACTCATAAAGGATTCGGGCTGGAGACAAACACTGTAGGGCACAAACAACAGCAATGTAGGTGGATTTTTCAATTCCAGTGAGTTAACAGCTCCCTCGACTTACAGAGCACTTAAAGGCTGGGCAGGAGGAGGAGGAGTGAAATGGCATTTTAGTCACAGGAGTCGGTTCTGTGAGAATGGGCAAAAATCTCAAGGACAAACCTCACGAATTTGGGTCAGAGACTAAAAACCTTCTGGCAATTTCCTGCCCTCATGGATATCTCACACAGGGCCTGTCAGCACAAACAGACAGGATCAGCCAAGGGAGGAGACACCACAAACCAGCACTTGCTCTGTCTTTGCAAACTGGCAGTAAGTCATAAGACTCTCCCCTGAAATTCAGACCAAACAGAAAAAAAATCCAATACAACTGAGTGAAGAGTGAAGAGAGGCATCACATAAAAATGGGTGATTGGTGTCGTATTTTTTTATGATACCTCTCCCTCCTTTAGCTCAGCATTATGGGTACTATGGCACTACAGGGGCAGTGAATGGCAACCTGACCATGTCCTGCTCTGATCCTTCCTGCTCCAGAAGGGATCTGAGGCTGTGACCTGGAAGACACTTCCACTTCACGGGGCCTGACCATGGACCTTCCTCCACACACTGCCTTGGCCCACAGTGGGAGCCCTGTTCAAAGTCCTCGCAATAGAGACGCTTCAGAGCTTCCAATCTCACCTCTTCATCCCCAAAATTTTCATCTGATATTTTAGCAAGTGACCTGATGGGGGTAAACCTGTCCCACATCCATTCTACAGAATCTACAGCACCAATCACTGCTGGCAACAAGCAGTGCAGCCCTGTCAGAGCCTACAACTAACGGAGCTTTAAGAGCTGTACAATTCAAGGAAAAGCAAATTAAAGTCCAGTTTTCTTTTCTTTAGACGCTTTGAAGTGTGATTTTTTCCAGGAAAAGCACAACATTCACTTTAAAATAAACAGCAATGATTTTTAGCCAAAGAGTCCCTTGGAAAGTGAGCATATGCCCAGAAGAGCAGTCCCTCTAACAAAAGCAATCTCAGCTCACCCCACCCCTTGTAAACACACTGCTTTTTGAAGGTGGACATCCTTGGGGACAGCAGAGCTCTGCAAACTGATGAAAGAGTCCCCCAACTCGAACAGCTTTCAAGTTGGAGTGAGGAAGGACAAGCAACCAAAGTCAAAATTGCTTTGTTTTTCTGCAGAAACCAAATGAAAGCCCACAAGATTACTGAAGTAGCACATATCACACTCAGCCATAAGCCTCAATGACTTCTAAGAACCAGCCTGCTGGCAGAGTCTCTTGGAAACAAGACAAATATCCCTGTAAGATGGCTCCTTCTGCTTCTCCTTTGCTCCAAAGGAATCCCTGTCTTTACTGCATCCACTTCATTTCCTTTTCCCACAGGAGCAGTGCTTGTTTTCCTTAAAATCAAAGAAAGGCACGATGGTTTCTTGTGATGCTGTCACTGGAGCAAACCAATCCACAAGGCAGACAAGTGTAGCTACAGCAGAGTTTACTGTAGATAAAGCCAAGCTAACTCGTAGCTCAGCTATCAATAATCCAGCCTTATCCATGCAAAATGATGATGTTCTGACATCCCCCAAAACAATCTGACTGCTCAAGCCAGGGCAAAATCTTGTTACTCAGTGTGGGTGTTGGTTCCATATCCCAAACCAGCACCAGGAGCAAAGGGAACACCACATTTGCTTTGTGCTGCACCTCTCAGCAGACAAATTGATTTCTGTCTCACTCTCCCAGAAGTGACAATTAGACAAAAGGTAGGATCCCTGAAGGCAGAGCTGAGGTGCTTTGTGAATCCTCATTCATCAACAGCTCCCACTGGCTGTGTCCTGTGTCAAAAAGCAGATTTCTGAGCTTTGGGAACTTGCACACTGATAGCTGTGAGGATGCCCTCCCATTAGTCACAACTCACAGTGTAAACTGCCTTTAGTAAACACAGATGCAGTGGGGACAGGGATTAACCTAGGGATGAGGACATTGTCATGAATTGTTCTGTATTTGCCCTCTTTAAATCTGCTTCTTGTCAGAGCAGGAAACAGACCTCATCCTTAGCAGCAGCATCTTCAATGGAGCAGGGCTAAAAATGAAGCTTAAAATTACTAATGAGAGGCACAATTACAATAAGAGGGTCACTAGGGCATTATTACTAGTCCTTTGCTTACCAAATATGACTGTTGTGGTATTGGAGATTGGGAAAAATGTGAGGAATGAGGGCAGGAAAGGGTAAAAACTTCTAAAAACACCTTGATGCTGCTGGAATACATCACCCTTCATGTACAACTAGGACAGACACAGGGCCAAATCCTAGTGAGAAAGTCCCTGAGAACTAAAACAAATTCCTAGCCCCCTCAGCACAGCACTGCTACAAAAAGGGCTGTCACCAGCTCCTATTAAACTTCTCTGTGGCCCTTTTGCATGCTCAGGAGGATTTTCTGAGGTTTACTGTCACTGCTGTGGCTCCATCCAGACAAGCTCCTGCCCGGATGCAGCACGGAAGGAGTGCTCTGGTATTTTGAACTGCAGAATAAAACAGAAGCAGCAGCCCCTGCTCCATTGGGCCACACTTCAAAGGAAGCCCCTGGCAGTGAGAAACATTTGAGAGCTGAAAGAAGGAAGAGCTGCACAAAAGGGCAGTTGATTCTCTCCAGAGGACAGAAGTTGGTGTCCTCTGTGCACAGGCTTGCAGTGGTTTAGCTGAAAGAAGAGAATCCTGTGCACTGACACCACACTAAGCCAGGCATGATTAGGTTATTATTTAAATCTGCTGTCAGGCAATGCTCATGGGAACACACTTGAGCAAAAGCTAAATGAGCTCAGCTGAAATTAGAGCACTTTGCGTGACATTTTGCACTCAGTCATCAGTTTACTGAAAAGCACCAACACCACGGCATAAATCTCCCCTCTCTTCACAGCATTTCTGAGCTCCTGACAGGCGTTTCAGAGTCATTTACAGGGAAATTAACAGAGACATCACTAAAAAAACAATATTCTATTACGAGCATCCACTTAGGTGGATGTTCCACTGGCAGAGGACATTTCAAACTTGTTTTGGATAACTGCAGAGGTTCCTGGGAACTTGTTTGCATAAGCACTGAGGCAAAGGAGAGCACACTCCAAATGAAGCCACAAGTTACATGGATTCACGTAAGTAGAGTCACTCTGTTCATATAAATTGCATTTAAGTGCCCCAAATCTCTGCAATTCTCTTGCCTCTGTGTTCTGTTCTGCTGGAATGGAGGGGAGGGATGACACAGAATGCTTCGTAATACTGAGTTTCTCTGTACAATCTCTTCTTCTTCCTCCTTCAAAAGGTCAGGCCACAGCTATTAAAGGAGTTGGATGGATAATAGTCATTGTTCCACCAAAGCAAATGCAGCAAAATATTCCATCAAGGATGAATGACCTGCCTTGCTCTGCCTGCATGATGAGAGGAGCAGCTCACCCTCCCATGATATCCTCAGAGCTCACACCCTGTTCAGTGGTGCTCTGCCCAGAACCAGGATGTAGCCAGGCCACTTCAGGGCCACCACCGAAATCCCAGCAACAAGAAAATGAGGTGGCAAAGCCCATCATTGTTTCTGAAGACAGGGAAGCACAGAGAAGCTCCAGGATGAGATACTTGCCTCCACCTTGATGGCGCAGCGGCCGATGGCACGCACGGCTTTGCGCACGAAGTCGACGTCCACCTCGGTGGCGTACTCCTTGAGCTCTGCCAGGACCTGTGGGGACACCACACCAATGTCAGCCCCTGGGGACACTCAGAGAACAGCCCACCCTCACAGCTGATGCTGCCTGGACACCAGAAAATGAGCAGGATATTGTTTCACACATCCAGCCAAACTCTGCCAGCAGCCTCACCCTCTGGGTGTAACCCTTTGGTTACACTGGTGTGGGTCACACTTGGTGTAGGCTGGACAAAGTCAAAAGGTGGCCTGGTCTTGATTATTTTCAATTCTCCTGAAGAAGAGCTGGGGAAGAATCAGCCCTGCCAAACATAAAGGTTTCTACTCCTTCCTACACTGAAAAGACATTTGCTGCAATGCAAAGCTCTCAGCAACAACCATTTTTGATCTCTCCTTTTCTGTGCTGAGATGAACCTTTGGATCCCTAGTGAATCCAAACAGAAGATGCAGAGGATATCTGAGGACACTCTGGAACATCTATACACAGATTAATAACAGCAGGAAGATACTTCCCCTTGTAAAACAAAGATTTATTATTTTGTCTCAGTGTTTTTGCTAATGGAAACCAATGAAGGGCTAAACCCAGGATCTGCCGGGATCTTACAGACCTTTAACTAAAAAGCTTTATCTTAAATCACTTAGCTTACAAAAAATTATTTCAAGAAAAGACCACATTTAATTTATATTCCCTCAAAAGCTCAATTTATTTCAGTTTCTCATGCCAAACATGACATCAGGGATTTAATCGTGATGTCACAAATAGATGGTGAAGCAGAGAGGAGCAGCACAAAGCCAGACAGTCCTTTGAACAATCTCTCATCCAAGCAAATTGCTCAGAAGAATGACAAGATAAAGAGGCCACAAAGGGCCAGACTGCAGACAGATAAATCTGCAAGGAGGAGACAGGACATCTGTGTTTTGAAGTTTTATTATTTCCTTGGATGATCGACTTTGCACAGCACTTGGAGCACCTGCCTTTAGCAGCTGATGCTTCCCAGGCACTGCCCAAGGCCTGGAACCATCCTGGGATGGAGAATCTCCACCAGCAGCACAGGAGGATGTGGGTGGAAGCTGCTCTCAGGTCTCATTCCAGGACATATTCCTGCTAAAGCTCGTGTGGTTTTATGAATACCTCCCCAGAAGCAGCAGAGATTCATTCATTAGTCTGCAGATCTCAGACTACCCTCCAGACACCACTGCCTTTCATGCAAACAGCCCATATTATTGGAACATTATAAATTCAAATTGGTGTGGAGCCTACCAAAAGTACAGAGAAAATTCCAAATATGTTCTCATAGAAACCGATTTTTAAAATATTTTCCATGCCCCCAGCACAAAAAGGGCATGAATTACCTTGCTCAGTTCCAAAAACCAGCAGAAGAGAGCTGAAGGAGCTGATTGAAAATGTCACATTAAATGAAATTGCTCTGTGACAATTAGGATAGGACAATAATAGCACTAACCAGAGGCATTAATCATTCTGCATTAGTGTTAGGCCTCATGGCCAGGGATGCACTCCTCCAAGGAAAGGATCTGCATTAAACCAACATCAAATACAAGAAGAATCTACACTGGAAAGCAAATTTCAATTCAGTCCAGCTTCAGCTTTGTGCTAGTTCCACTCTGGAAGCTAGTTAAGCAAAAGCAGGATTTTTTTAGCTCTGAAGAGTGCCTGTGCAAGCGTTTGAACAATTTTACTAACTTGAAATTCACACTTCAATAACGTTTGGCCTTTCTGAATGCCTCCCTTTACAGGCACACCTCTCTCACTTGAAACAAGCCTCTCATGCCAAGCTCAGCACTGGCAGTGACTCATCTGACAGGAGCAATGAGCTCTCCTCCTGGAATTGTCATCCGTGAAACAAGATCCACCTCACATCAGGATGCATCCATGCTACACCATTAACATTTAAATGATGGGGGAAAGTCCACCACCTCCTCTTAAGGAGCTGCACAGAGCACTCTGGCAGCACAGTGATGCCTAAAAGACAGGATAACTCCAGGAGTAGCTGCAAACATCCTCACACAAGGATCAGGGGAGGGTTTTCCCCTCCCAGAGCACAGCAGGAGTGGCCCAGCTGACCTGGGCAATGTTTGCTTGGGAGGCCAGGCGGATCATGATGTCCAACTTCTCCAGTTTGACATAGATGGGGTCGTTGTACTTCACAAAGAACACTTTGATCTCCTGCTTCAGGATTTCAGGCCTGCAGGGAAAACATAATGTGTCACTCAAGAGAGGTAAAAAAAATCAAACTACTGTAACAAAGGCATCTTGTCTTTAGAAAACCACCCAAATATCCACTGAGAAAAAGAATGGTGTCATTTTCTGGTTGACCCATCCCTGGAAGTGCTCAAGACCAGGCTGGACAGGGCTCTCAGTAATTTGGAAGGTGGAACCTGCAGAGGAGTTTGGAATTGGATGATCTTTAAGGTCCCTTTCAACCCAAATCATTCTCCTGACTCTGATTTTATGCCTAGGATGTGCAAACTCCAATTTGAAGAAAGGAGTATGGATAAAAAGATTATTTAGATACAAAAATGCATAATCCAAGTCTTTCTATGGCCACATCTCTGCTTCCTCTATTTGAGCTGCTGAACCAACCACGACAGGCAGTGAACAACAATAATTTCAGTGAAAGAATAACATCTTTATCTCAACACAAAACCTACAAATTCATTTCCATTTTCACTTGCAAGATGCCAGTGCACAGTAATTCTGCCCTAATATAATCACAAAGTGCTATCCAAGCTATCTCACATTTCCAGCAAGGATCAGCAGCAATAAAACACAAATGTTGGAGCAAACTGGTGGGAAAACCCCAATCCAATGTACATCAGGACGTCACCGGTGGTGGTTCTGTGCTAAACAGAGGAACACAAGCACAGTGAGATCCTGCAGGTCACTATGAACTGTTCCTGCTTGCCATTCTGATTTAGAGAAGGCAATTCTGACTACTCATAAAGAGAAAGTGAGGAGAGGCAGGTAAAGGAATCCTGCATGAAGCTGGTATCACAAGTATGCTGGAAAGGAAATCAGTTCAGGCTACCAGAGTCATGAGACTGTTTAACCTGGCTCTCAAGAGATCTGAGCCTGGATTAAAAGAAATTCTGTGCATATGGCAATATCTGGAGGTCTGAGATAACCAGATGGCCTTTGACAACACAGGAATAACACCCCCTTCAGCTTTTACCTCTTCTGCACAATCAAGTTGATGTTCCTCAGGGCAACATATTGAACTTCAGGCTCTCCAGACAGCAAGGTCACCAGAGGAGGGGCAAGTTTCTTCAGCAGCATGTTGTAATAGTCAGCATCCTTGGGGAGGAGCTCCAGGAACTTCATCAGGACCTTCACTGCTGACAGCACCACCGCTGAGTTGGCATGAGACAGCCGGGGGGTCACGCGCTCACAGATGCTGGGGACACAGGAAAGGGTTCAAATGGATTTCAGGACGCCAAATGTTCCAAAACTAAATGTAGGAGACGGCACATAGCTGAAGACAGCTTCTCAGACACTGCTTGGATTTAGTTTTGTGCACAGTAAGTCCTGTTTTCCTGAAGGCAGCAGGAAGCAAACAGGGACTTCTCTCACAGCCTCAAGTTTCTCTCCTGCCACAGTCAGCTCAGGAACAATTCCACACTTCCTGCTTTGTCCTGGTGGCATTCTCTATTTGTGTGATCTTGTCTGTCACTTACAAACACAACTTTAACAAAAACAGCTACTGGAAAAACACTTTAGTCTCCATATAACCATTCAGAGGTGATACATGCTTCTGGCTTGCTAGGGGGGTTGCTGTCATCTCAACAAAAAAAGATTTCTGTTCCTCTGAACACACAAAGAAAGAGTGACCTAAATATCCTCTCAAATCTCAGCTTCACCACTTGCCATAATGGATCCTGTAATCAAACAGCATCCTAAACAGCCCATCCCAAAAGGAAAGGAAGTTTGGGTTCATATGGTCTTTCTTACAGCATCTGTCAAGTTTCTTCCCACTCCCTCCTGCATATTGCTAACCCAGAACAATCTTATTCCCATCTGTGCCTCCTGAAGTTTCTTTCCCTGCAAGATTTGCTTTCAGCCATGCTGGAGGGGAAGAAGCACAGCTCAGTGAAATGCAGAGAAATCCAAGTCAGGGTTGGGGCACCCCCAGCTGCCTCTGCCCCAGGTCACCTGCAATGTGCCAGCTGCTTCCTCTCTCTGTGCCTCAGTTTCCCCATGCACAGGGGAGTGCCACCAGCCTTGCTGGAAAGGAGAGTGGCTTTCCCAGGGCTGTCTGAAGTAAGGCAGGCTCCAGGAGCTCAACTCTACGCAGAGGAGCAAAAAAGAGTTCTTGTCCATGCAGTTGGATAAACCACCCCTCAGAGGAATTGCAGCTGAGGAGCTGGGACACGCTCACAGGTGTTGAGACCAGTGGTCACTGACAGAGCTGGGATAACACCAACCTCACACCCTGGAGATCCCTGCAGGTTTCTAGCACTCATTAAGAGCTGTTTCTGGCACAGAGACAGAACACGAGGGAGAAAAAAAACAATCCAGCAAGACTACTGGCAGGCTTCTTAGAAACCGTGCATTTTGTGCCTCAAAAAAAGAGTCAATGAAGAAACCCATCAAATTCCAAATGGCCTGGCCAGGATTTTGCATGTGGGCTTGTGATCCTTCCTCCCCCTCCATCCCCACATCAGCTGCATTAAATACATCATCTTAGAGTCTCCCTGTTCCAAGTTACTTTTCTGGCTGAATCCTTGTTTTCTTGGGAATACAATCTGGTTTTTTGTGATTCTGGAGACAGATGAGGAAGAGGCTTGAAGTGCACAAACTAACAGCCCACTACCCAAACCCTAAAGTCTTTCTATTTAGGTTCAGTCATTGCAGTTAAAGGTAAAAGCACACAGATTAATTTGGAGCAGTAAGAAAAATAATTTCTTACCTTTATTTTCACTTCTATGATATCACAGAGCAGTTTTCACTTGGAAAATATTCCAGTCTCAGACCTGTAGTACTTTGGAAACCCATACACCTATAAAGGCTTCTTGCCTCTCTAAGCAGCAAAACTAAAGAGGAAAGTTCTGTTTTAAATGAGAAAATCCTCCAAACAGTGCTTCCACTGTTACAGGTTTGTAGTTGGGCTGATCCCTTCTTAGCAGTGCCAGTTCCCACAAGAACCAGCCTTTTGAATAGAAAAAAAAAAGTTAAAAAGAGATAAACAGAGAAAATGGTTCTGCAGGGAAAGGGCAGCTTTCCAGCATCAGCCCCAACTACCAAACGTAGCTTTGCTTTTAAATCTAGTTTATCAAGCCTTATTTGTGCTGCCACAGTGCCCTGTTATCAAGAGCTGTGACACCCCCAACAGCTCCCAAGTGCCACCAAAAAGCCACCGCACCTCTGAGCTTCCCGGTCATCCTTGGGGTTGTAGTTGGACAGGCAGTCCAGGATGAAGATCTGCCCCCACTCTGTGCACTCATTCAAAGCTGTCAGCAGCTTGTTGATGTTCTGAGGGTTCAGATCCAGCAGGTTGCTGTTGGGGTGGGACTCGCTGATCTCCGACAGGGCGGCCACGGCGTTTGCTACCACCTGGGGGAAGAAGAGCTCCGTGTTAGCAGAGCATGAGGGGCTTGGCACGGATTGATCCAGGGCTGGGTACACACAGGGAGCCAAGTGGAGCTGTACCAGCTGCCACATGAGTTTATCTGAGCCTTCTGGGATGCAGCACAATCCCAGAACCAACCTGCAGAACCCAAAGCTTCACTGGGAGGAACGGGGACATCACCAGAGACCTTACATCCACAGGGAACACCACCACCCTGCAGGCTCCACATCCTCCCCAACTTCCAGGGGATGCTCAGCTCTACAGTCATGGTGCCCAAACCTCCAGCTGCCCTATTTATTCAGGAATGTGTGCCTTTTGCCCAATTTCCCCATGGCACATGGCTTAACAGTGATCCAGAAACGAGCTGACAGGTGCCCGGCAGCCTCCAGCTCTCTGCAGCAGCATTGGCAGGTCACACAGTTGGAGAGCAAACAAACAATCTCCCTAAAATGGGCAACTCCTGCTAAATTTTTTAATAATCCATATTTCAATTTCAGTCTCCAGAACATCCTTTTGCTTTATGGAGCCATGGTAAAGCAAGCACTCCAGCACAACATCCCTGAAAATACTCTTGCTGCATTTAGGACTATATAAGGTCTTCTCTTTTCTAAGCACAGATGAAAGGAAGCACAGAGAGGAGGAGCAGGGTCCAGCTCCACACAAACAGAAGTGGGAGTGCAGCATAAATTTCTAATTCTTAGTCCCACACTCAAATTCAACAGTTATTCCAACAGACTCCATGGGAAGATTTTTTAAAAATAGATGAGTTGCAGAATATAGAGACAAAATAGAAAATTTGCAGATGAAACTGAAGTCTTATTTAACTAACAGGAAAAGAGATTTGAGCAGAGTTTGACACACAAAACTGAAATCCCCTATGAAAAGGAATCTTCAGGACATTTTACAATGTACATCATGTCCAGCCCAAGTCCCAGTAAATACCTGCTCAAATGAAGATTTATAGTGTTATTTTCTATGAGATTAAGGCAAAGAAACGTCTTATCTAAAATCATCTGATTGTGTGGATGACTAAAGATGCTTCTGATGCAGTACAATGAAAACAAGAACAGCACAACCAGAACTTTCCCTGCCTTGTTCCCATCCCTGCTTGTCATTAAACCAATATATTCCAAAGTCATTGCACAGGCACAGTAATGTTGATTGTTCTGCATTTCACACCTAGAGGTCAGAGATAGGATTTTGATCCAAGATTTTATGAATTTCATTAGTTGAATGAGCCTTCTGTCACCAAAATCATTAGTAATCAGTGCTGCTGTCTTCTTGTACTGTTTCAATGAGGAACTTATTAAGATAGGCTGCTTATTCTCCTCATTATTTAATTTGCCTAATTCCTGAATGGTTAATGTGACACAGCATAAAACTGAAGTAAAAGATTTTTAATACCATTGTATTTTTGAAGTTTACCAGCAAAGACAAATCACAAAAGCCACTGAAAAGTTCAAAGTCTTTTTGAAAAAGCACTTATAAAATGAAACTACTTTGGGAAAAAAATTTTGAATTGACCAAAAAAAAAAAAAATTACAGAGCCAAAGCATCAGAGAAAGGGACCTGTCAGTTGTACTGAGGGACAGGAGCTCTGGCAAATGCACTCACACTGCCAGGCACTTTGTTGCAGTATTTGATAAATTAATAACTAATAGAGAATTTTAGAATAGAACTGAGACTGGAAAAGAACTCCAAAATCACTGGGTCCAAGCATTAACCCAGTACTCTCAAGCCCACCACTAAATCATCCTGAAGTGCCATATTCAGATGGTTTGGGGCACTTCCAAGGTATCCCAAACCCTGGAGCAAGTACAAGTCAAAGCAGCTGGGGTTATATTTCCTTCCTTGCAGGGTCCATGAAGTCTATCCCTGTGTTTGTCACAGCCGAAGGATGCGCAGAAATGCTGTTCCCATGCGTGGAGAAGAGCAGCTCCAACCCAGAGACCAAACTGTCAATGAGCTTTTGCTCTCAGGTTCTTTTGGGTCTGTGTCAGCAAAAATGCAAGTGTGCAGTTCAAAGCTGAGGATGGGACACCACATGGCAATCCATTCCTAACTCCATTGAAAGCATCCATGGGGAAGTGGCAGAAGGCCAGATGGATTTAGGAACACGGGCTGTGGTCTCCTTGAGCGTTAGAAAAAGGACTGGGAGCAGTTATCAAACATCTGGTGGCAGCTCAGTCCTGCCAGAGGAGCTGGGATCCACAATTTACAGTCCACAATTAAAGCTGGTCCTCACCTCCCACCTCAGCAGCACAGTGACAAGGACATAAATGAAGCAAAAGGGGATCAGGGGAAGGGTGGGGAATAAATTCAAACTTTAAGCAGTATTTATTAAAAAAAGGACTTGCTGGTGATTTGCGCTGAACATATTGATGTGTTATGGTGTTGTGCTATGCCAACAAAAACAATCAGCATCTTCAAGGCTTTTCACACAGCCCCAGCAGAGCTGAAAGGCAAACAGCTCTCAGGAAAGAGTCCAACACAAACACTGGCTGGAGCACACACGCTCACCTCTTCCCTGGCACTGCCACTGCCTCAGCCAGGAACAGGAACACAGAGAGCAAAGCCAGCACTGCACAATTCCAGCACACAACTCCTGCTCTGCCAGCTGCTTCTGCCAAGTCAGAGGTCAGGTCAAGGACTGAAACATCCCCTACTGAGAGTTATCATTCAGGTATGGCAAAAAATCCATAAAGACCCATTCAATACCAATTCTGGTGTTACATCACCTGCTAATCCAGTGTGTGCTTTGGCACTCGTGGAAGTGCCACTGGAAATATTTACAAAGATGGTTTTTGGCAAAAAAAACCCACCCCAACCTGCTACATCAAAGCTCAACCTTAAGTTTTCAGCTGACACTTCTTTCTTAACACAGCAACACAACATCATGAAGTCCAACCACATTAAACAGCAAGAACAAAGTGGTAAGTTACAGGAAGTTATTTTCCCTTTAAAATACAAGATGATGGAACTGCTGGGGCACATAAAAGTAAGCTAAAGCTTTACAAATGTTATAGGACTAAGGAACTAGACAAGTTTCACAGGCTGATGGAAAAAAATCCCCTAAGTTTCTTTATCAAACAAAGTACTCTCTGCTTTTCAAAACACGTCCCATATTTATTTTGATGAGAAACCAACCAGTTGTATGATTTACCCCATAGACTGGAAGAAGCAGACTTAAAGTAAATAAAACTAACAGGTGGTGTAGTCTTGAGATCTCAAAAATAAAGAAAAAACGGAAGTCAACCCAGTTGCCAGAGATATGTGAGCCCAACCAGCTAATGAACAGGAAAAAGCCTTTAAAGCTTGAAATCCCAAGTTAACTCCACTGCAAAATGCTTCATTTGACTCACCAAATTAAGAACACCAACTTTAAGCTAAGACCTACCAACTAATGATCTGCCTAAAAATCCCCCAGAAAATAAAAATGCAGAGCAGACTGAAGAATTAATAATAATTAATAACAATAACAGGTCCCTGGCTTGCTGATGTAAATCAGTTCACCCTGGGTACACAATGACATTATTCAAATGCAGCCACAGCAACATCCCTTTGGGGCATGGATGAGCCGAATGACAATAAACCTCCTTTTGCCTGGAATTTCCCAATAAATTTAGGCTCTTGGAGAAGCTTAGGATGAGGAGAACTAAAATCTCCCAGGCTCTTATTAAAAAAAAACCAAAAAACAAAAAACAAACAAAAAAACCAAACCAGAAACAAGCCCAAACTTCTACACTTAGAGCTGCATCACAGCCTTAACAAGAAGCCAACAGTTTTAAATCCACCTCCAGACAAACTCCCTGTGCAGCCAGAGAGACCAGAGCTGACCTCTCGGGAAGCTGCAGAGGCAGGAGCACTGTGATTTCCAAGTGATCCCTTCTGGCAGCTCAAACCTTCAGCTCAGAGCAAATGGTATAAAACAGCTCCAGGGAGGGAAGGGGGTGGCTGAAAACCTGCGTGTCTGCCTGGCAGCCCACACGGAAAAGCTTTTGCAGGGGCTGGGGGGGAACGAGGGGGAAGCTCGGCACATCCAGAACGCCAAGCAGACGAAGGAATCAGATTATTGCCCTAGCATCCCAAGCTAATTGGAAATTAAACCAAGTGTGTAATGGAGTTAATGAAATACAGCGTTCTGCTGCCTGAAACAGGAACCTCTGGCTCGCCACGTCGTTAAAGAGAAGCGAAAATGAAGAAAAGGAAGAAAAATGAAGGGGCTCTGAGAAGGGAAGAGAGAGTTCCCTCCACAGCTGGAGGCTCCTGCCCTCAAGGGAGCCTGGCTCCAGGAGATGTTTCTGACAATGGAGAGGTGCTGACACTTCCAAAGCACTTTGGGTTTGCAGGGTGCTCCTGTGTCATTCAGCATACACTCCCAGGTGGGAGACTCAGAGCATCCATGCATGGCTGTTTCACAGGGCCACCCTTTTTTATGACCATGCTGTGTGCCCAGAAGGTCCCTAACAGGTGGTGGTGTCCAGAGAACACAACCCCTCATCCAGTCCACTTCATAACTTTTATCTCCAAGCCCTCCTTACTTTGCTTCCCAAGAAACAGCCCAGGAACCATTACAACTTCTTACTTTACAAAAGCAATTCTTCCCTGAGGGTTGTTCAGAGAAGCTGTGGCTGCCCCATCCCTGGAAGTGTTCAATGGGGCTTGGAGCAACCTGGGGTAATGGAAGGGGTGTCCCTGACCACGGCAGGGGATGGAACAAATTGAGCATTAAGGTCCTTTCCAACCCAAACCCTTCTATGATTCAATGATTCTATGAAATAGCTCAACCAAGCAAGGCAGAGAGCCCTTAGCAGCCTCTCACACTGTCAGTGCTTGTTTGTATGTATAGATATAAATTAAAGCTCTGACAGACTCACACATTCCCAGTTCCTGATCACATCCCAAAAACTGCCTGGGTGTGGAAGACCTCCTGGCTTGCTTTTTGCAAGTGGGCTGGATCTTTATGGAGGTGGCAATGGAAGGGAAGTTAAGTGTTATACTTCCCACGGTGTGCTTGCCCTAACTGGGTTTTGCACCTCCCTGCAGAAAAAAAAGGCACTTTGTGGCAGACTGGAACATCACTCCTGCTCTCATATCTTTGCAAAAAATCAGGATGTGTGAGCTGTAAGGCAGGAAAACAAGCTTCCCCCAACTGTTGAAACTCTTGTGGTAGGTGGGCAAGAAGCTGCTCAGAGATGGCTCCATCACAAGGGGCTTCTCCTTGGCACAGCTGAGCCCTCAGTGCAGGAAATTAAACTCCACAGGAAAACACAGAGGATCTGCAACTCCCTCTTCTCCTTCCAGAAATCACTGTGGTGTGATCCCAGTCTGGATCACATCAGAAAGGTTTTGCTTTACTTTTTTTTTTTTTTTTTCCTTGCAATTTTCCTTGCAGAGGTTCTCACTGGCACCATCCAGTGGCAAATGGGCTGTCTGACCTGAGCAGGGAAAGAAGCATCAGCTAAGCACCAAATTCCTTACAGAGCCCTAAAAAGGGGAGTGCAGAGTTACAAAACATCACAACCACAACGTTATCTGACAAATGGTACCTGTCAATAGCCAGAAGTGTCTGTTCCAATGGAAAATAACACGTAGACACACGTCAACAAAATTCCCAGCACACTGATTGATGTCAGAGATCCTGGAATGATCTGTTCAGCAAGACCAATGCTTTGGAAATTAGGCACACAGTAGTGGTTGTAATTGGAAGGAGACAAGTCTCTGACGGATGAATTTGTCAATAAAGCTTTATAAATGAGGGGTCTGAGAAGACAAACTCTGGAGCCACAGAATTTCCCAAATCATCAAACTCCTTGCCTCTCTGCCAGTACTGAAAGCACAGGGGAAAAGCACAGCTTTGAGGGAAGATGCTGAAGACCTGCATCCTTCATACCAAAACCAACCAACCAAACACCCAAGTGCCACATGCATGCTTGAAATTCCCTCAGACCTCTTCAGGATGACAACCTGTATAAAATATCTGCTCAGTAAGGGAGATTCCTCTGCAGGAGCTCATTCCAAAGCCAAAGCTGCTTTCACCAGCAGAAGAAGGGGGTCAGAGTGGGAAACCAGAAGCTGTGCCACTCATCACAGGTGGCAGCTCTCCCTTTTTCCCTACTTTAAGTCTTTGCTGCTGCCTGCTGCAACACACACAGCTGCTTTCTGTACTGCCAGGCAATCTCAATCTCTCACATTTCCTCTCTCTACCATCCCACCACACCCGAACACAGCCACTGTTTAGACAGGCTCCTCCACAGCCTCTCCCCGTCTCTTTCCCAGCTTGTTGCTGCTTTTGGTTGCACAGTTTACCAAAAGTGTTGCTCTTCTTCCTGGGCAGCCCCATGTAAACAGCAGAAGCATCCATTACAGAGCTCCAAAGTGCCACCACCACTCTTCAACAGCCCCAAGCGACGTTCTCATTCACTGCAACAAACCCATCACTGGGTAAAAGAAATTCCGCCCACAAATGCCATCAAGTGTCTCCCAGAAGGAAGCATTATCTCTACTTGCAGCACAAACATTATAAAAAAAAACCAAACCACACACAGGATCAATTCAGACATGGCTGGAGGACTTCAAGATCCAGCCTGCATCTGCAGCACTTGGCTTGAAAAGAAGAGGGATATTTTTTGATGAGATGCTGCAGAGCCCACAGCTCCCAGCAATATTCAGCTCCAGACTGGGATGTGGATTTTCAAGCCCTTACAACCTTCATGAACAGGAATAATGAATTCATCCAGCAGTGACAGCTCACTCCTCCCACCAGAAAAAACACCAGCTGCAGAGGGAAAACACAGGGCTGGGAGAGTCCCTGTGTGGAACAAGTGATCTCCTGTGCCCAGGGAGAAGGTGGTGCTCCACTCCTTGTTGGATAAGACAATTCCCACATCCCTGACTGCCTCCCTCAAAGTCCTTTTGGGACTCAGGGGATCACCAGTTTCTCAGCAATGGGTTCTTTTCTCAGCTTTACTACACAGAGAGAGATAAAGTCCCTGCAGAGGACAGGCCCAGGAGGCAAAAGCTTCTTTTGTTTCTAAACAGTCTCATTCCTCAGGACATCATCTCAGAGACATTCTGCTTGCCAGCTAGTAGGAAAAGTAAAAGGAAGATCATCTTCCTCCATAGGGTCATCCAGGAAGCTCCCACACACACACTCTGAAGTTCTGGCAGAGAAGGAACCCACATCCCTTGCAGGCACAGCAGGAGAGACAGGAGAAAACTCTGATTTATCTCTACAGGTTTTCAGTCTCATCTGTGAGCTGTGGAAACTCAATACTGCTGGAGGGAATTTGGATTAGATCGAGCTGGACCTCACCACCCCCAGCTGACAGATTCCCTTCTTAGTGTGGTTAATGCTAAAGGCAAAAAAACTTCAAGGTACAAGAGAGTTTAATTATATCCCACACTTGGAGCATTCACTAATCAGTTCTGTGATCTCAGGTTACTCTGTGCTGAGTCACAAGAGTGTTTCTCCTAATAAATTGTGATGCAGAGTGTAAAACACAGCACACAGAAAGTCTGCCCAGTCCACAAAAACACAGGAGCAGAACAGCCACACCTGAAAAACCTTAGATCCAACATCTAAGGAAGGAGAAATGCTGCAGGAAGGAATTAAGAACTGAACAGAACCTAGAAAATAACAGGGAGAAGGTGACATTGGTTAATTTAAGCCATGTGGATAACAGAGGGATTGGCAAGGAATTTATTCCATGGGTTAAAAGTTACCTTAGAAGGTCAAGGATTGAAAATACTTGGAGAGAAAGGTTGTTCCATTCAAATACTGAAAGACGAGTAAGGCTTTAGATGGATTTCCTCTCATGCTTTTCTGCTAATATTTACATTCCTGAAGAAAACCAAGTGCAGGGATAAAAACCAGGAGGGAAGAAGTTACAAAATAAAGTGTCTAAAGATAGTCCAGCTTTCCTTCTGCTTTCAGCTGCTGCCATCTCGTGGTCTGCTCTCCCTCTCCTGCACTTCCAATGCTCCAAGGAGGAGCAGTCACTGCATGTGATTCACAAAGCCAGAACAAGACAGCAGCAGGAAAACAAATAATAAAAGGTTTTTCCACGACTTCAGAGAACCTCTGGCCACCAGGAGGTGTGAAACGCTCCAACCTCTCTCCTTTCAGTATTTCCTACTGCTGGGTGTGAACAGTGTTCTGTAGTAACAGAGGGCACAGAAATCTCGTTTTGGAACCATATTTTTGTTAGAACATGAGGATTCTGGGAGAACAGGATCCTGAGTTGCATTATACCCAGGTTAGAAGCAAGAGAGGTGCTGAGGACTGAGCAAGTGCCCCCAGCTTTCTGTTTCTCCAGGAGAGCTTTGTGTGCAGAAATGCAGGGTGAAAAAGGAAGGATTTGCCTTAAGACAGCTCTGGGAAGAAATGAGGGCTCCCTCTATGGCAGGATCCTCTTCAGCAGGATCCCAACTGACAAAGGGCAGCCACAGGCACTTCAGACCCAGCTGTAAAATGAGATTAAAGATGCCTTCACAATCAAACTTCTGCAGGGCAACTGAACTGTGCCCTTGGAAGGGGTTTTGGGCCATGGCCTGCACAAGACATCTCAGATAACTCTGCTGTCATGTCAAAAGCCACCAGCCCACCTGGTACCTCACCACATACATCCATACCAATGTATCTGCAATTAGAAATTCGAATTAATTTACCCAGGGGATGCACCTGCACAAAAGATCACTTCATGTGAACTAAGGCCACATCCTGACAACAACAACAAAAAACAGATAAAGGGGAAAACCTTGGCTGTGCACCTACAGCACCTCAACAGGACCTCAATGCCCTGAACATCCCCAAGGGCTGCTGGTTTATTAACACATAATAATGCCATTAGTCCAAAAATATAAGGGAAAAAAAAAAAGAACAAACTCAAAATGTTTCTGACAAGGTCACCTCCAGCTTAGTCAGACATCCTTATGAGGAAGGTGATCTGAGCCCAGAGAAATATGCACCCTGATCTCTGCACAATTATGAGGCAATTAGTGAGCCACAGATGGAGATGTTCCTCTACCAACACCCAGCTAAAATGCTTAGAGCTTGCTCATGTGCTAGAGGCAACCAATTACAAAGCCATAATAAAACCCTTCTTGAAGACTATTTTTCAGCTGCAGCCTTTTTTAGCTCCTGCTCAAAACCCTCATTTCTCAGAAGAGAGAACAAGTGTGGATTTCCCATCTCAGAAATTCTGCTTCATTAAGTGTCTAATGTTGCCCATTTCCACAAGCCATCAAAAGAGGAGAAACATTTATAATATAAATATGAATGAGCTTGGCTAACAGGTTGCAATGATTGAGATGCACCATTTACAGAAGAATAGGCCATCAGAATAGATCCATCTGTACCATTCCTTCCAGCAATCTTTTTTTGATAGTCAATACTGATGCACACATTTTACTTAAAAAGACCTTCCAGGCAGGAATTGCATTCCAAGGAAAAATACCTTAAGAAATATCAACTTGCACACAAATATGACTTATCTGGCAAATAAAATTCAAGGTCATCAGGAAGTTTCACATGGACAAAGCAGCAACGAGGTGCATGGTTTGACCAGGAAGATGAACCTTAATTAGGGGTGGACAATACCTGTATTTTTGAGGGAACCACTGTGCCACAAAGACACGAATTTCAAAGAGGATCAACTTAACTAAAAAAAAAATGTCCTTTTCTACTAAAACTGTAACCAGATCAAACATTGTATTAAGTCAGCAGCTCTAAGGGCCTCAAGCCTTTGATAAAATCTCCTCCCCATGCACCCTTAAAAAGCAACAATATTACAACCCATCTACAGAAAAACCTGGGAAACCAGCAGACAAAACACCAGCTACATGAGCCTCTCAAAGCCTGTAGATCTGAAAACACACCCCAGGCCTCTCCTCCATCACCAGCACTCCTTCAAAATGCATCTTCCTGCTGTGAATGCTCAGTTTTGGAAAGAGCAGGTGAGTACAACATGAAGGAGGTACTGTGACCTGCATAGTTTCTGAAGAGCTGTCCCAACCCACCCTCATTACCATCAAGGAGCTCATGAGTTTTTCCTGATGTTTTATCAGGAAAGCCTGTGCTACTTTTGGAGGTTTATTTAGCAAATGGAGCACACTTTAGTATTTTTCCTCTTCTCACTATTCATTTAAGTCTGTATTAAGTTAATGCACTTTTTAAATACATAATGTTCCACAGAGTCCAACAAGCACAAAGGGCAAGCAAACCCTCCTCAAGTACCACACCTTGTCAGCCAGAGCTCTTCACCTCCTATCCATGTGGATGTAATCAGAATAAAATCAGAGCTGGAACCAAGGCTGGGAGAAGAGGAGGTTCTGTCCCTGATCTCCACTGCTGCCTGGGAGCTGATGAGCACCAGGGCCAGCATTGAAGTGGAACTAAAGAAGCCCAAGCAAGCCCCTTCAGAGGCTGCAAGGCACACCCTCCAAATGAATTGGAACAGCAGGTGCTTCTCTACAGGCTGCCTAGACAAAGAAAACATCTTCAAGTAGCCATCAATATTCACACAGAAGCCTGGCATAAGAAAAGAAAAAATCAGAGAGGCAGATAAAAAGAATAGCTTGTAAAAGAGCTGGATATCAGAGAAAAGAGATGTCTGTATCTCCTGAGAGACATCATCACTCAGACTGCTGCCTGTGACTGTCAGACACCTCGAGTTTCACTGTCTCTAGAAAGTCTTACAAAGAGCACTCAGCAGTTTTCACTCTCCTGCTAAAGGGGATGGCACCTTATCACCTGCACTTGGTTTATCTCAGGTGCCCAAAGACAACAGTAGGACAGAAATTCTGTGGTTTGACTCATGCACCACAGAAAAAGCTGTTAAACCTGCCCTAATTATGTGAGACTATTTCTTTAACCAGAGTCCACTCTCTAAAAGAGCTAAAAAAGTAGCAGTCACACGAGTTAAACTGAGCTGCAGAAGTTTTCTTCTCTGCTAAGGGTCAGGATGATATTGGCATGCTCCCTGGATTCCAGCACGAAACAGTATTAAATGAAAGGATGATGTAGTGGGCCACTTCAACTCCTTGGCCACCACCTTTTAGTCACAAAATAATAGCAGGAGACACCTGGCTTGGAAGTGGACCCTTCATCAAGCATAATTAAATGCTGATTTAGTAGGTCATTTACTCCTGTGAAATTCTTGGTCATGATCTCCACCTCTCCTCTGACGAATCATTTAACTTTATTAAAAACATTAGCATTGATTTTCTCCACTCATTACAAGCCAGTGGATTTATCTGCATTAGCAAATGAATTCATCCAAACTCTTATTCCAAGAAGAGCCAAAGCCTGCAGGCAGGCAAGAGCTACAAGCTGTCACCAAGGCAGCAGCACCACGTATTTCTTGCTCTTCTGACTCACCTGGCCAGGAAGCCACACTTTTGCAGCATTCAAGACAGGCAAAAACCCAAACAGATCAAACAACAGAAGATATTTCCCGTTTTCTGAGGCAACAAGTGCTCTCTAACCAACAAAATCGCCCCAGTGCAGCAGCTGCAGGGAAGAAATTTCACGTTTGCGATTACCAAACTCAAGCGACGTGCCAAGAACACCTTACCATGGGATTGGAGTCTGCAATCAGGTCCCGCAGGGAATCCAGGAACCCTTGGTCCTCCACCATCTGGGCATTGATGTCGTGCAGCTTGGCCACGCAGACAGCTGCGGTTTTCCTCACGTAGGGGTCCTCATCCTTGAGACATTTGCGCAGGGGCTCGCACAGGTACTCGGTGATTTTATCCACGCGGATGCAGCCCATGGTGCGCACGGCCAGGGCGCGGATCAGGGGGTTGGGGTCCTCACAGTCCTGCACCACAACACAAACACATCTGCACCAGCAGACACTGATTCCCTGCAGCCAGCACCAGGCTGCTCTCCCTTCACCAGCATCTCTGATTGCATGCTAAGAGCCAGGCAATTATTTCAGATCAGGGATAAAAGGGCACTTGCTGCTTCACAGGAACATTTTTACACTGTCTCAAGATGTTTCCATCTCATAAAATTGTCATCTGGGTGTCCCTTCATTCTCCCAGCAAAGCTGCTTTCAATGTGATCCAACAGCTAAGCTGGAGAGACAGCTCTCACCACCCAAAATCTCACCACAGACAAAGTAATTTACTGACTTACAACCTTCCTGGTTTAAAGGAGCAGGAAATAAAATGGGAAAAACCAACAGCTAAACACAATGCAACAGCTATCAAGGCCTATTGCTTAAACACAAACATCCCTTAAGTTGCAACACATGAAGAACTAAGCAAAGGCTACCCTAGAGGTGCTTTTCTAAAGAGGAAAAAGAAAAGGCAGACAGGGATACCACCTTTCCTACTTCAAGCCTATGTAATTTTCCATGCATCCAATCCATCAACATCTCTGAGCTCCTCCACAATCAGCCTGCAGGATGGTTCCAGAATGACCTACAAAAGCATTTACCTTCCACTGGTGAAATTTCCTGCAGCTGAAAAACCACTTTTAAAGCCTGCAAGAAGAGTGACACATCCTAGCAGTGCACTCCACACCTTGAAGTGGGAAGTGCTGAGTTTTTAGTGCAGACCAGTGTCAACACTTGCTCCTCACTAACACCTGTCCTTCAACTTGCCAAAAGGGACAACAGGCTTTCCTCTGCAGGGCATGAGATGGAAAATATAATTTTGTTAGTCCATTCTAACAGAATTACACTTTAAAGATAGAAAATATTCTTCCCAGAGGGGATGACAGGGACATCCTCTCTGGCCAGAACAGCAGAGCTCTCAGTTTGGGTTTTCTCACCTCTTTCTGCTTCAAGAACCACAACAGAAACTTGAAACTCAATCCCACTCCCCAGTGTCTGAGATTTTACAGCACTCTACAAGGAGGTTCAAACTTCTTCTAAGCACTGGGTTTTATCTTGCAGAACACGGGACTGAAATAACATTTCCTAGATAAGGAGAGGCAACCTGACAACAGAACTAAAGGCAACCCAGCAATAAGGCTGTTGTTTTTCCAGTGAACTGTCCCTCAGTTTCACCAGAGATAAAGGTTTTCCATACAGAGCACAGCTGGAACAATCAAACACCAAGTTTGATATCCATGTCTCAGATAGTACAAAGGCTGGAAGATGAAACAGATAAAATCTGTTTTGCAATACCAGGAGTTGGTAAAACAACAGAAGCAGCTTTCCCTGGAGCAGGCTCTCTCACTTCCAGCCACTTCACAGGGCTGCTGAAGTCATCTCCTCCGCAATAACCAGCAGGAATAAGTGAGAGAAAGGACCCAGATCTAATGGATTCAGCACCCTCCTCTATGAGCCCAGCCCCAAAGCAGAGATAAAGCTCCCAAAGGCTGATGGACAAAGATGTGCTGGCAGCCACAGTGCTGGACCCTTTCCTGATGTGCCAGGGCAGCAGGTTACCTTCACAAAGCTGTTGACAGCCATGATGGCCATGTCTGGCTGGCTTTTGGCATAGTTCATCAGGTACAGGTAGACCAGCTTCTTCAGCTCCAGGTTGTCAGTCTGCATGCAGTTGACAACATCAGGGAACAGAGAGCTGGATACACAACACAAGGATGGAATCAGAGAATTGTTTATGTTAGGAAATGCCAGCAGTTCCCTCAGCACTGCCACAGCCACACCCCCAAGTGCCACATCCAAGACTCTTGCCACCTTCTAAAACTCTTCCAGGGATGGTGACTCCACCACTGCCCAGGGCAGCTGTTTCAATCCCATTTGAACCTCCCTGGCACAACTGGAGGTTATTTCCTCTCATCCTGTCACTTGTTATGTGGGAGAAGGGATTGACCCCCAACTGTACCCCCCTGTCAGGGAGTTCAGAGAGTGAGAAGGTCCCCCCTGAGCCTCCTTTTCTCCAGACTGAGCCCCCCCAGCTGCTCCTCATCAGACTTGTGCTCCAGCCCATTCCCTCCTCTGGACATGCTTCAGCCTCTCAACGTTTTTCTTGTCATGAGGGGCCCCAAACTGACCCCAGGATCTGAGGTGTGGCCCCACCAGTGCCCAGGACAGAGGGACAATCCCTGCCCTGGTCCCGCTGGCCACACTGCTCCTGATGCAGGCCAGCTGCCATTGGCTCTCTTGGCCACCTGGGCACACAGTTCATGTTCAGCCACAGCTGACCAGCACCCCTAGGTCCTTTTCCATCTTTCCAGCTGCTCTTCCCCATGCCTGGAGTGTTCCATGGGTTGTTGTGACTCGAATGCAGGACCTCATACCACTGAGCCTCACAGCACTGGCCTCAGCCCATGGCCTGTCCAGATCCCTCTGCAGAGCATTCCTGCCCTCCAGCAAATCCACTCTCACCCACAAAATAAAAAACAGAGGTTGCATGGCAAGCAAAGGGCATGGTAACAATATCAAGAAAGCCAGAAAAACTGGAGTTCCACTTTAAGCACCCTGCTGTTTAATGAAAGGTCATTTTCCCTTTCAAAGCAGTTTGCAATAGCTTTTTTAATAAAAATTTAATCTCTTCTATGGCTTTAACACAAGAGGAGATGAAAACTAATGCCATTTCCTAGATGTGTTTTAACTGGAGAGTTCATCAAACAATAAAATTCTACCATGCCAAGCCTGGAAATGAACCCACAAGAGGAAAAAAAGTTGCTTTAAAATGTTTTGGTCATGCAGGACACTCATAAAGAACCTGCCAAATTCCAGACTAGCAAAGTCCAGGGTGATTAGAAGCTTAAGCACTGACAAGCTGGGTTTTACTCAAATGTCAAGCAGCCATCTGTAAACAGCACTGCAGAATAACACAGGAAGTTACACAAAGATTCTGCAGCTCCCAGGTTTGCTGTGGGGATCTAAAGGTGAAGGGTAAATGCTGCTGGCAGAAAAGATTAGAGGTTTTTTGCCTTTCAGTTTGTAAGTTCCTTCATTCTATGATGAAGTCATGATGCTGAATTTGCAAGCTTATATTGATTTCCATGGCAACAGACCACGCTGCTGTGAATCCAGAATTACTGACTCTCTGCTGGGCTCCAGGAACAGGAGAAGCTGGAAGGGAGAAGGCATTCACTCAAGCAGGTTTTTCTGCTTCTCTCAGAAAACAGCATTGGGGACAGTAAATGCCAGTGTCCTTTAGCTGCAATAAGACACAGGTTCAATTCTAAACTCACCTATTTTAAAATGTAGCTTAAATTTACGCTGTGCCAGATGAGCCTAAGAAAAACTTGGAATTACCTTTGTAACACTAAACCCCAGGACAGCAAGCAGCAAGAAATGTCACTTTAAGTGACATACAAAATGGCTGAATTCTGGGTGTATTTTAAATAAAAAGGGCTCTTGGCACTGAGCTAAACCCATACTGAAAACAGTTGTTTCTCTTGCTTTCAGTGACAGCAAGGAGTTTGAGAAACCTGTGACTCAGGCACAGCACAGCCATCCTCACCGAAGTGCCAAGGAGCTGTTCCATGGACACGTGTCACCACCCCTGAGTCCCAGGACAACCTGAGCTGTCACAGTTGCTTTTACCTGACATCCTTCCCCACAGTCATGGCTGCAATAACCTTCTTTACAGCTTCTTTCCTCTTCTCTTTCTTTTCATTGTTGAGTTCAGCCTTCAGTTCAAAAATCTCTCCTGGCAGAAGACATGAAAAAAACCCAGATTGAACCTTGCAGGAGAAGAAAAAGGTCTTGTTTTACAGATAATTCAAGAGTGAATTTTTGCTTTCTTGGCCCGTTATTCCTATAAAACTGGTCCAGCAGCACTTGGAAGCTGTCAGACCTTGTGGAGAACATGGTTCACTGAGAAGCAAAGCTACAACACTCAAGGGACTGCTATGACTACACCTTGCAGAGGAAAATGCCACGAAAAAGAAGCACGCTGCATGTGGCAGCTCTCCCACTTCCAGGACACCAAATCACATCCCTGGAGCATCTGTTTCTCTGAGGCAACCATTACATAACCAGCATGAAAAGATACTTGGAGATGCCAGATTCGTGCCTGCAAGCAACAAACTAAGCTAGGAATTCTGCCCAGACTTTTAAAGTTTTGCTCATCGTTGCCTGCTTCCTGAGAGAGCTGGAGTGGAGCCCAAACGCTGTGGTTCCTGAAACAGGGCAGCATGTGTTTAGTCCAGTGGAAAAAAACTAAAAAAAGCTACCACTAACAAAAGCTGCATGTAACACAGCTTGCCTGGATTCCAAGGTTCCCAAAGCAGCCTTTTCCACAGCATTAATTCTTCCAGATGTGACTGTGTAGAAAGCCAGTTCAGGCTGGGTCACTAAAGTGGCAATCAAGTTTATAAAATAAAGCAGCATGTCCAAAAGGCTGTTTATCTGTCTGTTCCAGACAGAGCCAGTGGTATGAGAAGGATAATGCTCTCAGCAGACAGACAGACAGCTTTCCTCAGGAAGGACAGCCAGCAGCATTCCCACTGGGAACCATAGCCTGAGCACACGCTACAAATATCAAAATATCCCTGACAAAATCCTAGCACCAACTTTCCATTCCTACACCTGCTCAGAGCAGAGCACTAATTAAAATCTGACACAGAGAGACTGCCAGGGACTCCAAAAAGGAAGAGAAGCTGCTGCAGTGCAGAGACCACTCATCCCTCCTGCCTGAGGAAGAGCCTGGCATTACACGCTAAGAGCTCGTGCCCTGGAGAAGAGCTGAGACAGCTCCAGCTCTCACCCAGCCCAGACTGGTTCCCACAAAAACCTGCCTTTAGCTCTCAACTTTCAGAGCTGCTCCTTCCAAAGATATCAACTGCATTAGCTTCATTTATGAGCTCATTGTAAAGCTTAATGACACATAAATAGATCAACAGTGTGGGTTTTCTCACTGGCAGGCATTCAGAGGGAGCACTCAGCCATTTTGCAAAGGAGAGGTTAATGCAAACCATTTTCCAGATCTGCTGGAGAATGATCAGGCTTAAATTGCACTCAGCAACAGTGTTTTGTTCAAGAACAGGTTAGAAAATCTGCCTGGGACAGTCTCAGCAGAACAAGTCCCGCTTTGAAACAGCTGAATGAGTAAAATAATCCCAAAGAGCCTTTCCAGGCTTCCCATTTTTAAAGGCAGCAGTCTGTCCTGAGGTGAACCACCACACCTGCAGTAAAGGCAGAGGAAAGTCAAACAGGGCATCTGCAGCTTTGCAGAAAAAGGCAGCAGGAAAACCCATTATGTTTGCTTGATATATATAATCAAAACACTAAATTCATCACATCAACTTAATCCTGTGATGCCCAAATTAACAACCATCCTTAGTCAGGCACTTGCTAGCCCATAACCAAAACTTTGTCCCTGGCCAGATCTGCACTCAAATCCCAACGTTTTGCTTTTTGATCCTTGCAAGAGCAGCAATTTGGGTCATTTTGTGCATCATGAAAATGTGTAATACCCCAGTTTTGTCTTTTGTCACCATGTGACCTACTTTGGAAGTTTCTCCCTGGATGATTAAGAAGAGAAACAGGGACAGAGCTACCAGAAAAGCACAAGTTCTCCTGCATGCAGTTAAAAAAGCTGTGTAAAAATAGCCACCCACCACCTCCAATCCATAGCACCAGCTCAACACCAACCTTTTTTATTGGTTGTGAAGTACTTGGAGTCCGTCATGGTTCCAGTTCCTTAAAACACCTGAGAATGTGAAGAATAAAAAAAGAACAAGTCAGCTCCAAATGCTGTGTGGTGGCAACAGCCAGTTTGTGAGGCAGGAACTCAGAGCAAGGACGGTTGGTGAGTGAAGGAGGAAGCAAAAGCTTCACATCCACAGGCACAAGTTCCCCAATCTCCATCCTGCACCTGCTGCTGGTTTTACTTGGCAAAGCCAGGGATTTAAAGGGCTTGGTAAAAACACAACAGTGGTGCTCAGCCCAGCTCCCTAAATTCTCAGTCTCAGCAGGCAAAAGGCATTTTTTGAACTCCTTATAACCAGCAGATGCTGGTGTGCTCTGCAGCTGGGTACACAGATACATTTTCCAAGGAAAAACACATCCAGTGTCTCGCCTGGCAGTGAGAAGTCCATGTTTCAGACAAAGGAAATTGTCATCTCCCCCTAACGATATCTGCCTGTGCTGCATCTTGATGGAAGGCACAATTAACCCCTCTTGCAACACCCACCCCCAGGCCTTTCATTCCTTTCCCTCCTTTTGTTCCCAGCAGATGCAAAACAGTGGTTTATTTTGAAAAGGAAAGCCATTACTTTTCAGTTCTCTCAAGCTTGAAATTGAAATATTTCTCTGCCAAGATCTGACATCCCACCTCTGAGACACACAGAGAGCTCATTATTTCAGTGCTGCTCTGCTTTTTTTTTTTTTTTTTTTTTTTTTTTTTTTTTTTTTTTTTTTTTTTTTTTTTTTTTTTTTTTTTTTTTTTTTTTGTGGACAGGATGGTAAAATGCTGTTGGAGCAGCAAGTGCTCAGCAGAGCCACCAGAGTGGTCTCACCAGCACTTCTCTTGCTCCACAGAATTAAATTAATGCCTTGGAATACAGGCATTGCCCAAACATATGTGGATATCCATAATTTTATTCTTGCAATTGCTAGCTCTATGACAAATATGAAACAATTTTCAAAACAAGCAGAGGAATGGACAGTTTTACTGCTTTTGATAAAAGTCTGTATCAATGCTAAGAACCAGGACCCTAAAACCATCTCAAAAAGGATATTATAAAATCTTTCCCTCCTTTTTCTTTTTTTTTGCCCCAATTCCCCTTTTCTAACACATCCTTCCACGACCTCAAAGGTTGCCAGCAAAGCAGTAAATCATCTGTTCCCTAAATGCTGCCTGTCTTGCCTCTAAACCCTGCAGGTCCTGCTGGCTCAGCAACAAAAGGACCAGCACAGCTTTGAACTCCAGGAGTGCCCAGCAGCGCAATCAGATCGTTGTTCCTTAACCCTTTCCCTCCTCAACCCTTCACCAACCCCAATGCCATCACCTTTCCATTTTCCCCCATCCTCCTGGATCAGTTTAACACCCCAGCAGTTGAATTCCCAGCAGCTGCTGAGGGATAATGCCCCAATTTCCACCCCTTTCTTGCAGGGTCATCCTGTGCAATTGCCAAACATCTGGATGAGGATCAACCTGTTGCTTTTCCCAGTTTCCTGGAGCTGCTGCCTGCCTGGTTTCCACTTCATCCAATCAGGCTGAGTTACTGGGTTTGGTTTGATTCCTTTCCGTTTCTGCTCCTGCCAAGCCTGGAGACAGCTCTGGAAACACATTCCTCGTGCAGAGGAGGTTTAGCCTCCTTCCAAAACAGAGGCTGGGTTGGGAAAGCCACATGAGCCACAATGACTGCAATTTTTCCAGCAAAAATCTTACAGCCCCCTCTGAAAGCAGAGGCTGCTGTGGAGCTTCTTTTGTAATTAAAATCAGAGTCTGTATTCAGCTGCAATGTTACTGCTGACAGAGTCCTTCGGGTTTGAGCTCAGCTTAAAAGGAAGATTTAAAATGTTTTTCTCTGCGAGAGTATTTGGCACAGTGCCATGCAAAAAGCACTGAACGTGGCCTCGATGTTCTTTGCTGGCATTATGTGGGGATTTGTCATCCAGGGTCACATCTCAGCTGAGCTACTCTAATACAGCTTTAACTGGGGCCAGAGCAGCAGATTAGAGAGAAAATCGAGGAGAGGGGGGAAAAAAAAACCCCAACTCAAACACCATAAACATCAGCCCAGTTGCATAAAGCCACACACAGAGGAAGGAACCCTGCTGAATTTCAGAGATGGTCGTTAAACCCCAAGTGCAGCACATTTTGTCATTCTACTCCTTTCAGATATTGTTGTTTTTCTCCTTTCGTATACTTGGAAACATGAGGAATCCTAGAAACGCTCAGACAGGGCCAAGCACAGCTCACACCTTTCCAACCTCCTCTGATAGATGTGAAAATAGAGCTGACTGAGGTCAATAACCAAACTGCCCCATTCCAAGTGCAGCACAGGATAAAAGCTCTTTTTCTCACGAGCACACAGACTGCTGCTTCATGTGTGTCACAGCTTGCTTTGCACACCCCTCAGAGACAGCCTGCCAGCAGCACTGGGTATTATCTCATCACTAACAATCTCAGCGTCCTTTACAGCAAATGGAACCAAACCAGATATTTAAAACACTGCTGTTTGTGTGACTGCAGAAAATGCCAGCTCCTTGTACACAAATCTAAGCTGAGGAGAGCCGAGGTAAATTAGAACATCTTGTATTTTCAAAAGAAAAATCTACTTCAGACTGCCTCCTCCTCGCTATTGTTCCCAGCACTTGCTGAGATGGAAACAGGTAAGAGGTGCACAAAGCTGACAGCAGAAAGCTCCTCCTGATCCAACCCCAGCAAACAAAAAGAGATGGAAAAGAGGAATGGCTCCAGAAAGCTCCAGCAATGCTTAATGCTACAAACAGTGGCTTGACATTTCGATGTAGACTGAACCAAAGCAAGATAAACCTCCTCAGCTCAAAACCACACAGAAAACCTGACCCTGTGTCTGACCAACACCTGCTGGACCCCACACATGGCTCCAGTCAGCCTGACCTGCTCTCCAGCACTGATCCCATACTGGAGGGTGGTAGGTTTAAGGGCCTTGGGATTGAGCCAAGCTCCTGGACACTGAAACCATCAATCCCTAAATCTCTCAAGTGATCCCTGGTTTAGCTCCAGTGTCAGTGGTGCCACCCATTTTTCCTGGAAAGCCTTTCAAGGAGCTGCATGACAGCCCAGGGCCACTGGAGAACCAGGAAAATAACCAGAACAATGAAATGTGGATGGCAGAGGGAGAGCTGTGCCCGCAGCCCTGAACTTGTGCTGGCACAGGGATTTTGTTTCCATCCTGGGAACAAAACACCCCTTTGGTGGTCCTCATTCCACCTGCTCCTCCTGTCACCTCCCCATTCTGTGAAAGCCCCATCTCAGCTTTACTGCCAGCCCCTCCC
>VZSR01002145.1:5572343-5599852 GCA_013398615.1 Brachypodius melanocephalos | reverse complement strand
CCCACCAGCGACCCTCACCCCCTCCCCGTATCCCCTCTCCACGCCCCCAGTGCCCCTCGCACCTCTCCCAGTGCCCTCAGCCCCGGACCCACTCACGGACCGGACTCACCGCTGCGGGGGCGGTGGCGGAACCGGAAGCGGAGGGGCCGGGCGGACTCGCGACCAACGAGATCAAACCCTCCCCCACCCAGAGCGGCCGCGCCCCGCCACCATAGAGCGGCGGCAGTAGGCGGAGCGCCGGCGGCCCGCGCTTCCGGGGGGCGGGGCAGAGCGGAGCGGCGCCCGGCGGGGCGGGGTCGAGGCGCCCCCTGGCGGCGGGGCGGTGTAGCGGTGTCATGGCGGAGGTGGGCGCGCACCTCACGGCCGCCCCGGCCGGCGGGGACCGGCCCTCCGTGTTCGAGGCGGTGGCCCAGGACAGCCTGATGGCCGCCGTGAAACCCGCCCTGCAGCACCTGGTCAAGGTGAGGGCGAGGCGGGCCGCGGGTGAAGGGAGAGGAGGAGGGCCGGCGTGTAACTCCGGCCGCACTCACAGGCAGCGGGACAGTTGTGAACCACCTGGCTTGTGTTGAGAGTTAGAGGCGTCGTTTATCGCTGCTGTAATTTATAATTCAGCACTTTACTCCGCTTTCAGGTCCTTCCCTGTGAGGGTGGGGAGGCCCTGGTACAGGTTGCCCAGGGAAGCTGTGGCTGCCTGATCCCTGAGAGTGTTGAAATAAAGGTTGGACGGGAATTGGGGAAAGCTGGGATAGTACAAGATGTCCCTGCCCATGGCAGGGGCTGGAACCAGACGATCTTTAATGCTCCTTCCAACCCAAACTGCTCTGATTCCTCCTGTTTTATATCCCTTTTGCAACAGGTGCTTGCTGAGTCTAATCCAGCCCGATACGGTTTCCTCTGGCGCTGGTTTGATGAGATCTACGTCCTTCTGGATTTGCTGCTCCAGCAGCACTACCTGGCCAGGTGCAGCGCGTCCTTCTCTGAGAACTTCTACAGCTTGAAGAGGATCCCCATGGGAGATGGCAGACAGCAACCTCTGGCTACAGCTGGCCTGCCAAAGAGGCAGCACTGGAAATCTCTGCTCCTGCTGGTTCTTGTTCCTTACCTGAAAGGAAAGCTGGAGAAACTGGTGTCCAGCCTGAGGGAAGAGGATGAATACTCCATCCACCCTCCCTCGTCATCCTGGAAGCGCTTCTACAGAGCCTTTCTGGCTGCCTACCCCTATGTAAACATGACCTGGGAGGGCTGGTTTCTTATCCAGCAGCTGTGCTACATCCTGGGCAAGGCTGAGCATCATTCCCCCATGCTGAAGCTGGCTGGTGTCCGCCTGGTCAGACTGACTGCAGAGGATATCCAGGCCCTGGAGAAGAAATGGGCTGAAACCACCTCAAATCCAACACACAGGTATGGCAGAACCTGGCTCAGCTGTTGCACTCCAGGAGTTTCAGTGGGCGTGTAAATTTAGAGGTGATGCTGCAAGTAGAAGTGCCTTGTTCTCCAAAAATTTAAGATGAAAGTTCACTCTGACAGAGTGTGCTCCAAAAGGGTCTATTGTGAGTGAAAATAAGGAAACCAGTAGCAGGGATTACCTTGAAATGATTTTGTGGTAATAAAACTTCAGAGTTTGGGGGTGTTTTTGGGCATGCAAGCCTTTATCCTGTTCAGTCTTCCCCTGCACTTTTCCAGCAAAGGAGGGGCAGCAGTTGTAGCAATGTTGCTGGAAGGATTGAAACTTATTTCTTTGATTTTCCTAAGCAGCAGCTAGTCATGGCCATACTGAACACCCTGTGAAATGGTCATCCAGCAGTGAAACACTCTGTGATCCAGGATCCTTTAATCCAAATTCTTCTGATTTAGACTTCTGAAAAAAAACCAGGATTTGGATCTTCATTAAAATAAAAAAAAGAATCTGAAAATCCTAATAAGTGCAAACATGGGATGTGCTGGTCAACTAACTTAGCTTGAAGGAGCTGTGTGAAGCAGTCACTCCCCAAGGGCTTTTCCTCATGGTTTCTAGATGGATAAATGTGCAGTAGTAACCGTCTCTCCCTGCTTCTCTCTGCTACAGCTTTACCTCACGAGTGCAGTCGGCCCTGAGGAAGGCTCTGGGCGGCATTGCCTTCTCCCTGTCCACCGGCCTGTCCGTCAGCGTCTTCTTCCTCCAGTTCCTGGACTGGTGGTACTCCTCGGAAAACCAGGAGACCATCAAGTCCCTGACAGCCCTCCCCACCCCTCCACCTCCTGTGCACCTGGAGCAGGAGCCCAGCTCAGCTCTCCTGCCCAGCCTGAAGAGCGTGTGCCCTCTGTGCCGCAAGGTGCGCGTCAACGCCACCGCCCTGGCCACGTCCGGCTTTGTGTTCTGCTACTGCTGTGCCTACAGCTACGTGAAGGCTCACCAGCGCTGCCCCATCACAGGCTATGCCACAGAGCTGCAGCACCTGGTCAAACTCTACTCCCCTGAGAGCTGAAAGGCTCCCAGGAACCTCCAGCACCTCTTTGTACATCCCATGGAATGCTTCGGACCGCTGCAGCTCCTCAGTGAGATCTACGGCGCCTTGAATGCGGTGGTTCATCAGCTTTGCTGCCTTTGCACATTCTGGCAAGGCCCTGCCCTTTGTTGATGAGCTGCTCAAACATCCTGGCAGTTGCAGAGGGATCACACAGACCCAGCCTGTCAGGCAGCACAGAAAGACCAGCTGAAAGGGAGGAAACATTGATTTGGCTAAGAGGAGTGCAGATGTGAGGATCAAAAGACCAGCAGTGGTGCTGCTTGAGGGCATGAGGCAGCAAATGAAAGAGAGAAGGAAATTGTCCAGGCAAGTTTTTCCTTCCTGGCTTTCCCCCAGGTCCTCGTGCTGCCCAAGGTGAGCTCTGGCTTTGTCAGAGCTTAAACCTCTGCTCTTCAGTCTCCTGCATTTTCAGGCTCCTCACCTTGGAATTGAGAAAATCATCCTCCTAATTCCCATCAACGGTTCTCAATTAAGATTTTTGACTCTTTAAAGGAACAAGATGGACAAGAGGAATGTCACTTTTTCTGCACAAGAGAGAAAATGACAAACCAGATTAAAACAAACTGCCAACTGATGGGAGTGGTTTATTGTTAAATAAGTCTTTGCATTCATTATGTGCTTTTATAAAGCAGAATTTTTTCTTGATTGGGAACCTAATTTAATTCTTTTCTGGTTGTTGGAGAAACAGTTTGCTCCTCTGGGGGCTCTATTTGCATAAAAGAGACAAGACTAAAGCTGCTTTCATCTTTCCATGTGATGGTAGTGGATGTAAGATTAGCACTTTGTAGGCTGAGGATCTTTAATATCTGAGCATTACATTGCAGTTATTCCAGTCCCAGCCATGTAGCACATTCATATCAGAACAAAACATCACACAGGAGGAAAGAAAACCTGTGTGACATGGTTGTCATCTGATTTTTCAGGATGGAAGGTTGTTCTCCTGACTCTAGGGAGCAGCAGTGCTTCAGATATCATGGTGACAGTGCTTAGAGAATACAAGAGCAAAGTTTGCTGCACAAATTACAGGACCCCACTCAGGTCTTTCCAGATTAAGAGATATCTTCTAACATTTAATCCACTGAACCAGGCATCTCATTTTCCCTCCACTTCAGCTCTGCTTCAGTAGATAAAAATCTCCAATATCCTCCTTCACCTGTATGCAAGAGAAAAAGGTTATTGAATAATGTGGGAAAACGCAGTAATTTGAATCTTCCCAAAACACCTAAATGAGATCTGTTCCTGATGCTTTATTATCTGTACACTTCCCTGACCCTTTTACCTGTGCCACTGTGCAATATTAATAAAAACTGTCTCATTTCTCGCTTTTCCAGTAGCTATGGGATCCATGAGGATACTTTTATTCCTTTAGAGACCCAGTAAGAACACACACATCTTACTGGAAGACTAATCACATCGAGGTGGGAGATTTTCTGAGGTTCCATATAACTTTTTATTTTTTGTTCATGTCCCAGTGACCCCACTGCAACAGCTCATTTAAATAAGCAGTTGACTGATGATTCCTTTTCAGGATAGGTTTATATTCCTTTTCTCCTTCCTATATTTTCCAAGTTATTTGTCTGCTGCTCAGGGAGAAGCTGGCCAGGCATGGGACACTCACCCCCCAGCACTGCAGGGCTCTTGGGGAGGTTCATCCTCCCTCTAATGCAGGATTCACTAACACACACCAGTTCTCTGATTCCACACTGCTCCAGGGCCTCTCCAGCTCCTTCTCCCAGGATTAATCCCTCTTCCTTTCCCCAGAATGCCCACCAGATGCCTGCCTGGCAGGCCCTGGCTGCTTTCCACTCCTGCACAACACCCTGTCCCTGCCAAATCTGGATTTGGCCAACTCCAAGACCTGCACAGAACCACCCACCCAGTTCTGAGCAGCTGTAATTACTCTTTTACACAATAAACTGCCCTTTAAAGCTCAGCTGAGTAACAAACATCAAACCCACCATGGTGTCAAGCTCAGCAGTTACCTGGAAAATTTTGTGTGTTCCTGGAGATGGCTGCAGGATGCCAACTTGGATTTGACTCATTTGAAACCTCCTCTCTTAGCAGCCAAATAAATACTCATTTGTCAGGTTTCTTGCTCTAAAACAAAGCTACAAAACCAACTGGGGTTACAAAAAAATTCCCATTTATCAGCTTTTCAACTGTGTGCTTAAAACCACGATGGGCAAAAGATTGACAAGAGAAGTTTTTTTCAGGGAGCACCAACTTTATTAAACCAACCTTTGGACTTACATACTAATTTGTGATTATTTCTATAGAGTCATGTACACATACACCCTCAGGATGCTTTGGTATTGCTCAGTACAATTTCATCAACATTAACAGCAGCACTGGAGTTATTCAGTATCCCACTGCCAGGACTTGACTTTGCAAGCGTTTTAAAAATTCTTTAGTGAACCTAAGGCACATTCACCGCTCATCCAGGCAGTGTTCAAAAATTAGAGCATGAAGCAACTGAGCTTTTGCTACTTCCTTAACAGAAACAAAGTTTCTCCTGTTAAGGGAAAACCACTATAACATACTCCTAGGTATACATTCCCCATAGATGCTTCCTTCTCCACAGAAGAGAGAAATCAATATAAAGGTGTCGCCAGGACCTAGAAAAGAACAAAAAAATGAATTAGAGAATAGTCCAATCTCTTTTCCTGAGCCTGTCCCTCAAGCCCAAATGGGTTGCACTTCATCGAGAGAGTATTCCAAAAATACTCCTGGCTCCCTGCTGGCAAGCACTAAATGAGAATACAGCTGAATGAACTGCTAATGAGCCTCTATAGGACAGACAGCTCAGAATCCGCATTGCACTTACAGAGAAGACACAGTGGCAGAGTATCTGGAGTTTTGTGATGCATGGCACACACAGGAGAAAATCCACACACCCCCCTCACTGCAGGCTCACACTGAACCTGCAGCAACAGGCATTTGGGTTACTTTTCAAACCGAGGCCTTGTCTTTCTGCCGTTAAAAGAAATTGCTAAAAATTCTTAGTACCTTTGTTTTTTAGGGTGCATCAAAGTTTTAAGAACAGCAAAGCTGTTCCCTGCAGACGAGCTTAGCCTGAAGTAGCTCAGAGAGAAGATTACGTGATCATGCCCTGGTCAGAGCAGAGACAAGGAGTCTCGGCAATACCAGTTCAGACTATACTTCGCTCATCATTGCTTCTGGGCAAATCTATTTGCCTTCAATAAGGAGTTTGCTCCCAAGGCAGGAGCTGGGAGGTTTCCTCCTGCCTTGGAGGATGAAGCACGTGGAGCAGGAGAGCACAGGGAGGGAGGTGACATCCCTCCTACAGCCGAGCAGGAGCTGCGGAAGACAGGCCACAAAGTGGCATTCCAAGGTCAGGACAGCCAGCACCAGGCAAACCCAAGAGGAAAAAACCGTGTCATACCTATAAATGCTGCTGCAGTCAGTGTCTCTCCAAGGCTCCAGAGGCCTGTTTGGATCCCTCCCTTCCCTCATGCCACATGTTTGCACTCTCTTCCCATCTCCTTCCCTGTATCCTCCTCACGACGTCTCTGCAGCTCTTCAGTCCCTACCTGCTCTGCCCGTGCCTCACATCCCCCGAGCTCCCAAATACCCTCCCCGCATCTCAGCAAACCCCACATGCCCTACACCGGCCGGCTTCATCCTCCTCAACCAGCCCCCAGAGCCGCTTCCGCGTCCCCTCACCCTCCCTGTCTCCGTGCCCACACACTCGGAGCCCTCAGCTGCCCCAGAGCGGTCCTGCATCCCCTGCACCCCGCTGCCCAGCCCCGGTGTCCCGCTATCCCGTGTCCATGCCCCGTGTCCGTGTCCCGTACCCTTCACGCCGCCTCGCTCCCGCAGGCCCGGCCGCGCCGGGGCGGAGCCGCCCGCTCTGCCCCACCCATCCGCTGGTAACAACCAATCACAGCGCGCGGCTCTGCCAGAGGGGCCGGCGGGAGCCAATAGGAAGGCGCGTTAGAGGAGCTGGGGGCGGTGCGAGCGTTTCCCGCCCTGGGGAAGCCTGAGGTGGGCTGAGGGAGCGGGTGGTCGCTGTTTTTGTAAAATGGGTGTTCTGTCTAGGTTTAGCTGAAAGAAATGCCAATAAACGCCTTTTACAGAAGTTATTTCCTCACGCAACTTCAGCAACAGTCAGTTAGTAGAATCTAGTTGCTCTAAAGAGAAGGTTTAGTGGAGAAGGGAAACTTTGCCCTTTTTAAAACCAATAGCATTTTGTCTTGGTGTCAGAGATGCTGGTTAGTTAAACCTGTGTAGAGTTAATGTAAAGTACTTTCGAAAGCTAGATTCAAAATCCCTAAAAATGGGTATCCAAACACTGAAGGCTGGTAGAAAACAAACCATATTTCCCACCACGGAATGTGGCTCCCTCGGTTTGGAAGAACTGCCTGATACCCCCCTGCCGTGATTATAAAGCACCAGCGATTACGTGATTAAGTTCATTGAATACGGCCGGAATCACCCTCCAAATCAATTTGCCTTTAGGTTATCAGACCTATTAGCTTAAAATTTTCAATCTTTTCCAAATTCGGGACACTAGAATTCCACATGGAACAAAGTAGCGAATTTATTAGGAATTCATCCACCATCCTCACACTTTGGCACACAACTTCCAATAAATGAACAAAAAAGCACACAGCTAAAATCCTATTTTCTGACTACAGAATAGAAGGCATTTAACCCGCCCTGTTCCACCCTTGCTGGGAATTCCAGAAGTACCAGGAGCTGGAGGTGGAGGCAGAACTTTGTTGAGTTTCCTTGACATCTCCAACAGAACCAACTCTTTTACAGCTGGGCCTTGAAGCTTTCATCATTATCAGCTGAATGGGGGCAGAGAAAGGATTTACACCATCTGGGAATTACTCAGATGGACACTTCTCAAACTTCCCAGGCAAATTCCCTCCTTTTCCTCATACAGCTTATGATCCTCCAAAGCTGTCCCCAAACTATTCAGTGCCTTGACAATGGCACTAGATTCTCCTCATGGCTCTCACTTTTCAGTATTTCTCCATTTTTTTCCGCCCACACTCAGCCTTTTTTGGTGCTTTTCGTTCCCTCACGCCTGAGAGAGAGGTTTGATCAGCTCATAATCCATGCACTTGGTGAGGCAGTCACGTGCCACGCTAATGATGTGCTGCTTCTTGGGGTCATTCTCCTGCTTCCCGATGTATGTCAGGATCTCCAGGAGCTCTGACTCCACCAGCTTCTTTGCCAGCTCTTTGTCAGCACTGATTAAGTTGAAAGCAATGACCAGTCCTCGGTGCTGGACCTCCATGTTGTCATGCAAGCAGAGCCTCTGCAGGATTTCAAGCCACTGGGTGGTCTGGAAGGGAGAGAGAAATCTTTAGTAGTAATCTGAAGAATACCTCAACCAAGAACATTACTTTTGCTTCCTTCAGCAGAAGGAAGAGCAATACTCATGTCACTTATGGTTATTTTTTTTTTTTTAATGAAGAAAACTTGATTCCAAACATTTGAACCTAATTTTTCTTAAATCAGAATCTTTCACGGCACTGGGACATGGAATGTGTTTCATATTCAGGCTGCTGCATAATCTCTGTGAAAAAAATCTGACCAGAGTCTTGACACAGCTGAGATGACCAGGACACACCCCCACCCCAATCTTCTTGAGCTTCTCTTTTGGCTTGATTCATCATTTTTATCTTAATGAGCTCCAGTGTCCAATCATGTGTGCAACAAAATAGGGTTCAGGAGTTCTCAACCACAGCTCTACAGACACTCAGCCATGCAGGATCTGGGTTCTCAGGGAAGGGATATCCTTTGGGATCTCTAAAGCTCAGTAAGTTATTGATCAAGCCCTTCTCATTTCTGGGCGGAACAAGGTTTGGATTTCAGGTTGTTTATCAAAATGGACTGAAAACATGCACACCCAGGTTCCAGCTTCTCTAGGTTCCTCAGTATCCACCTAGTAAATTGCATGTTCCTTTGGAGAGACTTTTTTATGTCTGACAGGGTATATCCACACTGCCAACAGTCAGGGTTATGGTCTTACCACTTGAGTCATCTTTGAGCAGAGCTTCTTTTGCGCTGCTGTGAGCATGGCCAGGGCTCCTGCTGCTGCAACCTGAACCTTCTCATCATCCTCACCACACAGCAACACCACCAACTTCAGCCGGTCATTGCCATCGGCCACAAATCGCTCTTGAACCTAAGAAAACCCAAAAAATACCCAGAGGTAACACAATTAGGGATGGCTCCTCACAAGGGCAGGTGCACACAGTCAGGCTGGACATGCCAAGGGGGTTACCTCCTTGTTGACCACCAAGTTGCACATGCACTCTGTGGCTGCCTGTCGAAGCTGGTCGTGGTTCTCAAACATGTAGTTTTCAATATCTGGCAAGGCCTTCTCTTTGATTATCTTCAACCTGTGTCAAAGAGCAGTAAAAACCCCACATTATAGATCAAGCAATAACCAAGTTATCAAATACTAACTGCAGGGAAGGCTTTGAAACAAATCAGTGTCTTCAGCACTGGAGCTCATGGCGTGGTTTATCCCTTGTCTAATGCAGATGAGGTTCGTGTCTTTGCTGTTTCTAGAGGAAAATGTGCCATTCTCCTTCTCCTATTTCATTAATCTTATTGCTCTGAGACCTTTGTAGTTCTGTCAAAGGTAGCTCAAACTGACCAGTCTTCACAGTCCAACAAGTAACTCACATTCACTCCTGGGGAAGAAGGAAGGTTAAAAAGCTCACCTAAGTTTATCACTTCTTCCCGAAAAGTTTGTGAGACCTAACAGAGCCTCGTAGTTCTGGAGGCCATCTCTCTCTGTGTTCAGCAGGCTGACAAGGGGCCGCACCACTTCGTAAACCTGGAAGAGAAGGCTTGTATTAGCAATTTCCATTTGCTAAAGAAAGTATCAATGCTTTTGTTATTATTATTTTCTAAGCTTACCCTCTCCCCTGGGAATGCAATGTCTGGATTGGAGATAGCAGCAATTTTTGCCAGAGCATGAGAAGCCTTTATCTTGCCAACGTCTGTGCCTTCCACAGCCAGAGGTATCAGGGCCTGGAGACACACAGGAAAAAACATTCAGTGTTGTGAGAAGATTTACAGGATTACCTTAACAGACTAAAACAAGTTAAAAAACCCTACAGCCCTCTGTGATGTCTTGCTTGTGTTGTCAAATAGGGCACCACACCAGAGCTTGTAGCTCACAGTCACTCCAAGAACATCACGTCTTTGGAGCCTTGCAGAGATGGGACTGCAGTGTCATTATGGCCCCGGGGGGGACAACTTGTGCTCTTGTGTCACTGTCTCTCACCAAGACACATCCCAGGCTCCCAGCAGACATTAACAGCACATCAGGAACTGTGAAGATAAAAGTAATCACCTTCCCACCACCTTGAGCAACAATGGTCCCACGGTCCTTGGGGTCTTCACACAAGGCAAGAAACACCCTGCAGGCACAGAACACTCAGTGAAACAGCCAAGTGGGACAGCGACATCCAACAGCCCTCATGGAATGGGGCTGAGGTTTTGCAGGAGTGCCAGAGCCTCCAGGTAAACTCCAGGTGCTTAGCCCCACGCACACAACACTCTAGGAGGAAGCAACAAATGGCAGAGTAAGAAGTTTCCAGGGCTGTAAAATGTACTCTATTCCAGCCAGAACCAATAGAGAGAACTCAAAAATGCGTTCCAGCAAGGCAGCTTGAAGGTCAGAACATGGATTTTTATGATGCTGCTGAAGAAAAACTTTTGGTTTTCAATTTCTGCTTCACTTGCTCTCCCACAGGTAGAATGCCCCACCCCAGGTGTCCATCCCCATGGCACAGGGGCAGCCCAGCACTCCCAGCTCTCAGTGAAGGCACCTGGCAATGAGCTCCTTGCTCTGGTCTGTCAAAATGGCACTGTCAGCCTTCACCATGCAGGCCAAGGCAGAGACAACCCCAGCCTTCAGCAACCGCTTCACCCGCTTCACCACAAAATCCTTCTTGTCCTGAGGAGGAAACATTGGGAAAGGATTAGCCCTTAGCAGCTGCCATCCAGCCACCTAACAGCCCAGTCTGCTTGGAGAGCAAAGCAATTTCAGTCTGGAGACAGGAGACCTGGAGTCTGTGACAATGGATACACCAAAGAATGTCTTTCTGAACAGCATCTCCAGCTGGACACAACTCACCTTTGGATGCTCCTCAGGCACGTGCTGCTTGGAGAACTTTGCCAGCTGCACCAGCTCTGGGACCAGCTCCTTGGTATCATAGCTGTTGGTACAGTTCACCAGCGCAGAAGCCACGGAATACAAGATTGTCTTGTCACTTGCCTGCACAGGAAAATAAAGCTTGTGTGAGGGCAAGGAGGGCACAGCAGGGAAACAGGTCCCTTTGGACTGCCATGATGGTGTTCTGCACTAGTGGAAGTGTTCTTAGCTTTATCCCCAACTTTATAGCCTATGAAAGTTTTCATGATCAAACAAGGTGTTGGACGTCATCAGGTGCTGTCAAAACCTTGGTTTTCATGCAGCTGCTGACAGTGAAGCTAGGAGCAACCTTCCTCAGGCTATGGAGGAGAGCAGGATGATAGCAGCCCTGAGATGTCTCTGGGGCACAGGCAAAATTGAAGTTCTGCTGAGCCAGAGGTGAGGGGTTGGGGTCACAGCTCCTTCTGGTTGGGGGATGGGGCAGGGCTGGAGAGCAGGGAGAACTTAATGCTGCCAAAGGAATGAGGGAACAAGGAAAGGAGATAGACCTTGGCTAAATCAAACATAGCTTTCAGGGCTGGCTCATCTTCAACAAAGTCATCTTTCACATCTGCATCGAGGGTGAGGTACGAGAGCCCTTCCACAGCCCATTTCCTGGTGCGGGCATCAATGCTGGTGTTGCACAACCACCTGGAAGAGAGAAAAACACTCACATTTCTATCTTGGGAGCCAGAACTAACTTATCTGGAAAAAGAGGGAGGAAAAACAGATATTGAGGTTGATTCAAGCCCAAATATGTCCTCAGGTTCTGCTGCAGCTCCTCAGACTGGGGATGCTTCCCCTTGAGACATGACCTTTGTCCCATGGCCCAGCCTGTGGGATCTAAATGCTGCAGGGAATGACAGACCAGGACAGCTACTCAGCTCTGCTTTGCCTTCTCCATCTCAGGAAACACAAGATTCCTGCAGGAATGACCACCCATTCAGTCACTTCCTAACTTGATCCCACCTCTTTGGTTACTCCACCTAGCAAATTCACCTTCAAAGGGGGCTTGTGAATATTCAAGGTAAGCATTAATTAGGCTGTGCCACTCTGACAAAGAGGGGTCTGCTGTCTCCCATGGGCAGTGAGGGAGGGAGAAGGCTCCTCTGGATATTGAGTCTGGAGGAACACATGGCTGCTTCAGGCACAGAGGAGCTCCACGTCCCAGTGCAATGGCTCTGGGGGCACTGGCAGCTGGCAGGCAGCACAGGAAACGGAGGCAATGTATGGGCAGGATCTCGTGGGAGAGGAACATACTGTACTTTGCAGAGATCACAATAGCTGAAGGAAGAAGTGAAGTCACTCACTTTCGGCACTGCTTGGCTAACTTCTCAGTGGAGCCCTCAGCAAACTGCCGCAGGCCATAGTCCGTGCCTCCTGCTGAGCCCAGCTTGCAGAGACCCTGAGGAGGATAAAAAGCACACACCAGTGAGAAAGGTTCATTAATCCTCTGGTGTTGCTGCCCCGAAACAGCCTAAGTCCTCTCTCATTCCCAGAACATCCCTCCTCTCCCATGTCTGGGATTAAGCTGCTGAGTGTGGCAGGCAATAGAAGCAGGGCTGCATCCTTACCACCAGAGCTCGGATTTTGATCTTCTCATTCTTGGTCTTCTTGTAGATCTCCTTCAGGAGCGTCACCCCGTTGGTGATGATGAAGGTGGCTCGGCTCAGCTTGGTGGAAGCGTGGATGAGGGCTTCCACAGCCACCAGCTGGTCAATCTCCCTCTCGGACCCACACAGGGCAACCATCATCTCCATCACTCCCTTCATGCCAAGCAGCTTGTTGCCCAAGTCAAAGGGCCCTTGGAGAACGCCAGACACAATCTGGACAGCATGGAGTGTCTTGTCCATGTCTTGTGGGTCGATTTTGCTCCTGCATGGGATAGAGGGAATAGGGTACAGAACAGTAGTGGGGAGGGAATGTCCTCCCTCAGCTGTGCTGATGAATCACATTGGGCATCTGGGAGTGCAAATTCCTGCAAAGCTGTGATCCAGCAGTATCTCAAGCAAGTCATAACCTCCCAGAGCCCCAGTTTTGAACAAAAATGGATTCCAAGTGCCTGATCTCACCCTCAAGAAGCCCTGCTCCTGCCCTCTGGGGCAGCTGCCCCCGACTCACTTGATGTACTCCTCGCAGATCAGCCGGTAGTTGTCCCTCTCTGGGTCGCAGCGCAGGTCATCGTAGAGCTTATTTAGGAGGACAGAGGCAGTCAGCTGGGTGTTCTCTGTCAGTGGCAGGCAGTCAGGCATCTCAGGAATCTGGCCCACCACTTTCAGTATCTTTTTTAAGCCTGGAAATGATGGAGTGATAAGGCTGTCAGAGGGGAGAGGGTCTGTGCAAAACTCAAGATACCATTTGTTACTTTCTTGCTGTGGAATAGCCAGCTTGAAAGATTTTCAATTATTTTGCAGCCTAATCACATAAGTCTTAAGCAAAAAAGACACTCAGATATTTACTGGGGAGGAGCTTCTGCTGGTGAGATTACAGGTTTGCAGCATCAGGCTATTTTCCAGTTCTCTGAGATAAGCAGAACTGCATTAGCCCCTGGCTGGATCTGTCATTTTTGTCAGGAGACATTAAACTTACTGACCTCTGAGGCTGGAGGCTCTGACTGAGGAAAGCTCAGCCACTTTCAAGTGATTCTGGATTACTTAACTCTCCTTTTGCTGAATTATTATTAAATAACTTCCATCAAAATGGTAACATACACATGCATTGGAATTACTGTAAAAACACACAGCACACATATCCCTCACCAGTTTCAGAATTGATCAGTTTATGGGTCCACCAAGCTCAGCAGGTGCTCATCTCATCTTGTCTAAACCAGACAATTTACCCAAGCCAAATCCTCCTAACATTAGCAAATACATTGGAGAAACTAACCAGAGATATTAGGCAGTCCTTTAGAAACTCAAAAATTCTTTTTCTCATACCCAGTTGATTTTCTCTTAGCACTGTTTCCTGCTAATAAGTCTAACTTTCCTCCAGGCTTGCATGCACAAAAAAAAGCCAGGGAGGATTTATTTTATAGGAAGGGCCAGTTCTACAGGTATTCAGACAAGGACACATAGCTCCACATCTCCCAAATCAGGATGGCGGGCAAGGACTCACCATTGTCAATGACAAAGATGCTCCTGCTGTTGTCATGGTCTTTCAGGTCCTTCCTTGGTATGTTCTTGTTGAGGAGGTTGAGGGCTCGGTCTCGCCCTTGCCCAGACACATTCTTATTGACCAGCATATCCAGCAAACGCATGGTGATCATCCTCAAGTCCTTCTTAGTGTCTACACAGAAGCAAAACAGTAGCAGCCAGTTACAAGAAGGTACCTCTGAAAGCAGGTGAGCTCAGTCAAAACCACTCAAAGCCATTGTGTGGCTGGAACAGAAGTATTTAAGCTATCCATGAGGAAAAGAGCTGTGTGCAGGTTGTCCTCCTGTACAACTGAAGGTTAAAGTCTCCACTTCAGCAAAGAACAAGGTGGAATCCCAGGAGCAGAGCCCTCCGTGCTGGGCCCACTCGTCCTGCAGGCAGAGGGAATGAAGAGCAGGTGATGAGCTGTTACCTAGCACTAGGGCCTCCTCCTTGCCGTGGTGCTCCTCCTTCCCCTGGCCCAGCAGGCAGTCAGTGATGGTTTGCAGGAGGTTGCAGACAGCCAGAGAGATTTCTTCATTGTCCACTGACATCCACATGCAAATGCTGTCGATGCCCAGGTAATGGAGAATGGCAGTGGCCTGGCCCCAGGAAGGAGAGAGCAGGACAGTATTAGCATAGGCCTTTCCTCCCTGTGTCTTCTAGGCTCAGCTGGGACAAAGATTCCCCAGTGAATCCTGAATCAGTACAAGATTTTAATCTTCTCCCACTGCCCACAAACAACCCAAACTATTTCAATTGCCCCCTCCCCAGGTGCAAAAGGCAATAGCAGTGAATGTCCAAGCACCCTGTCCTTACCCGAGCCTTATGTCCTGTGCACATTCCTGAAAGCGTCCTCACAGCTGCCAGGATCAGCTCAGGATTTTTGGTTTCTATCAGCTGTAGCAGCAAGTTGACCCCATTATTCTGGAAAATCCTCTCGGCACCTGCTTCCTCCCGCCCCAGGACGATGAGGTTGTTTGCAGCCTGGGTGGGAGGCAGAAGAACCAGGGGTCAGTGGCACAGCTCAGCCTCCAGAACATCTCCCAGGAGATCTGGGAGATCCCGGTGGGAGCCACCTCCTGACAGATGCAGCAGATCAGCTCAGACCCCACCAGACAGTTTATCCAGGTGCACTTAGAGATCAGTGCTGCTCTGACCAAGAAGAGTGGGTCCCTGCTTGGAGGAAACATCTGGAGGGTGGCAGAGAAGGACCTGAGTGCAAGTCCAGGCTGATCCCACCTTTGGTATTTTGGGAGGTTGGGCCATCTTACCTCAGCACAGGGGTGATTTTCCCTCTTTCTGAGTGCAGTTTACCTCCCAGCTCCTTCCCTCATCCTCTGTCCAGGGGAGGTGGAGAAGGGGACGCAGGGTTCTGCTCCCTGGTGCAGCCTCTGACATCAAACAGCCATTTTGCCAAGTCCAGGGCAGTTCTCACCTTTTCTCGCTTTTCTTTGTCGCTGTTCTCATCCAGCAGGATCTCAAACATCTTCTGCACCCTCAAGTCTGTGGAGAACTGAATGCGCAGCTGTGCCAAGAGAGACAGCACAGAGCATCAGGAGGAGAAAATCAAGGAGCAACTTTCCTTTTTCACTTCAATGATGCTCCCTCTCCTCAAACCACAGGTAATTTAAGCCGAGTAACCTGAAATATCATTTCTCAGCAATCAGCATCCATTATACATCTCATGGACAGAGGCAGAGCCAGCCCTAAACCTTAATTTCTGAGACTTCACAGTACGTAGTGGTGCAAGGATTTCTTCATAGCACCCCTGTAAAGGTGGCTATAGCAATGTGGCAACTGCCAGACCCAACCCAAAGCTGGTCCAGTCCCTTGCCAAGACCCTTCCAAGACACTCAGGACCAGGCCAGCCTCAGGAGGGAGATGCCACACTTTTTAATTTAACCATTCAATCCAATCCTCAGATTTACAAACATCAAGCATGAACTTCCAGTCAATGGAGCCTATTTATCCCCCTATATTGCCACAAGTTTCCAGTATGACCAACAATCCATTGATGTAACCCAGAGCAAGGATTTCCCACCCCTGGTCTGTGAATCCAGGACAGTTCCCCTGGCATTTACCTTCTCCTGGATGTTGGCCCCCAGTCTCCTCAGGGTCTCCTGGAAGTTTTTGTTGCGGGGTTCGAGGGTGGCACATTTCTGAGCATCTTTGAATGCCTGGTCCAACTTCCCCAGTTTTTCCAGGGCTTGGCTGCGTCGGTACAAGGCTTTGATATCTGAAGCATTGATGTCAATAGCTGGGAAAGGAATCCAAAACACCAGGCATCAGAGCTTGCTGCTTGCAAATGGCCCATGAAAACTGTGATTTGCTTTATTATTAGCATCAATCAGTGCCTGATTAGCACTGATTGCACCAGCACACTAAATTGGAACATCACTTGAACTTCCAGGAATTCCCTTGTGGCCCCAGCATTCGGGTGTTAGTGGACATCAAGGAATAAGGCCACAGTGTCCCAAAAGCAGATGTGAGAGCAGGCTGAGCAGGTGTATCCAGCTCTCCTCATAACCCCCCTCCTTACCTCTAGATGCATCCGAGGCTGCCTTGGCATATTCCTCCTGTTAAACCAGAAAGGAGAGATTTGCTAGCCATGGGATAGCAGGGCATGTCCCCATTGCTGGTGGACATTGGGACCTCTCTCTTCCCATTTCCCAGTGGAACATCCCAGTGAAGCTCCAGCACGAGCCCAGAACATTTCATTTCAGACCAGCTGGAAACACCCTGTTCAATAAGTGAACAAACCACCCCATAGTCCACAGCCAGTGATTGCCCTTGGCTGCCCTCCTGCTCTTCTCCCCTTGAACACTGCCCAGGTGAGAGGAGCTTTTCTCACCTTTTTGAGGAAACAGGCTGCCCTGTTCCTGTACAGCACCGCCTGCAGCGCCTTGTCCTTGTTGAGCTTTATGGCTTGAGTGTAGCTTTGGAGGGCTTTCTCGTAGTCACTGGCCTGAAAATATTTATTGCCCTCCTCTTTCAGCTGGATGGGATCCTCCATCTGGAGAGCTTGAAGGAAAAACATAAATTTGTGTCCCATTTTCAACTGCCTAGGTTGCCTGCCTACCCCCCCAAGCTGAGTTCCACCATGAGACTCATATATAATTAACACACATTAATAAAAGCAGCTTACCAGGCTGAAGAGATTTGAAAATGAAGACCTAAATTGCTCTTCAAGGCTGTGGTTTCTCAGAAGCTTTTCCCACCAATGTAGATCCTTAGGAGACAATTCTTTTAAAAAAAGGAAAAACAACAACAACAAAAGGAATTAAAGAAATCTGCCAGCACTACAGAGAGTCCGTGCAGCTCAGGAAAGAGCTCACTTCCCACTCCAAGTTTGGGCAGGACCTGGCAGCTCCTGCTGCCTGTCAGTGTCACCTGTCACCACAGTCTGTCTCCTCCCTGTCCCCTCGTGCTTTATACTCCTGGGGAGGGCTGGGAGCCAGGGTCAGCTCGGGGGGGGCACCTGGCTGGAAGCAGGCAGCACCCCTCTGCAGCAAGAGGGAATCCTCTCCCACCTGCCAGGGCAAATCTCAGCTCCCCTCTGCCTGCAGAGCTGCAAAGGGTGCAGGGAGCAGGAAGGGGGAAGTTCATGCCAAAAAAGCCCACGGCTGGGATGGCTGACCCCTATCACAGTGCTCAGACCCTTTTCCCTTTCTATTTAGGGAAGCATGAGACAGCTGAGCCTTGGGAACAAGTGGCCCCAGGCCAGCAGCTGCAGCAGTGCCCAGCACCTTCCAGAATTCCCTGGGATGGAAAGCTGACTGACAGCCAGTGTTGCCTCCTCCTCCTTGCAGGGCCTTTGGGAGCCCATCCCACTGGAAATCCCACCCCAGTCTGGTGCTGCCACCCGCCCCACACGTGGTCATTCAGTAACACACTGACGTGGGCTAACACAGAGGTCTGGACTGGAACATACTGGAAGTGCTGTGATGAGTGCCTGAATTTGAGTGACACCAGGAGACAGAGCAGCACTGAGCTCCAAAAGAACTGAGCCTTTCAACCCACTCTGTTCCCCAGCAGTGACAATCAGGAATTCTGCTTTTTGATTTATCTCCCCCTCAGCACAGGCCTTGCCTTCCCCAGTGTATCTACCAGCATCCCAGCTATAAAGCAAAGCAAGGAACTGGCAGGATGGGAAAATGACTGAGGAGAGCATGGGCTGACCAAGACACTGCCACGAGCAAAAATATCATTGCCTTTAATTGTATGAGCTGTGCTGTGGCTTGTGGCTCTTATGCAGCAAGAATTAGGAGAGAACTTCCCTGTCCAGGGCTCCTGTTTTATTCAGCCACCACCAGCAGCACTGCCTGGTCCCTGGTATCCGGGCAGGAGGCAATTCCAAATCCACTTGTAAATCCCTTCACAGCAAATCATCAACACCACAGCTGCAGGCAGCTTCAGCAAGAGCAGCTCCCACATCTTTACCTGTTTGGGAACAGGTCCAAGGCACAAGGACAACAGCTGTGGAAAGCGCAAGGTGCCATCCCTGCTTTGGACAAGACTCAGTGGAGAAGCTTTTTCAGCATCCATTTGGATTAACACACCAGAAACTCCTTCCAACGTGGCTTTAGGTACTGGGCAAGGCTCAGCTGGCTGAAATATCAGTATTCGTGGGATACAACGCTGCCTTTCTCACGTCAGCCGGAATAAAGCTTCATTGTCACAAGCGGCAGCACTGCAGGTAAACTGAGTTACGAAATCAAAGGGTGTTGGGTGCTGCTGCTGCTCAAGGCAGAGCTGAGAGTGCAGGGCAGGCTCAGCAGCGAGTGCCGAGAGCCCTCTTCAGGTCTAGGCTGGAAAGAAAAACATAATAATAATAAATACCCCCCAAAATAGCCTTCCCGGGAGAAATTCAAGCCTCCAAGGCAGCCAGGGAGGGACACATGGCTCCCAAAACCTGCAGGGCAGCAAAACCCTCCCAGCCCTTCGTGCGCCTTCATTTCCCACCCGGCAGCACCGGCTGCTGAGCCTGGACAAACGGAGTTCTGGGAATGTCACAGATCCCGGGATGGTTTGGGTGGGAAGGGACCTTAGCGCTCTGCTGATCCCGGCGGAGGGGCTGGGGAAGGGAACCCGAGAGGGTTGGGATAGACGGGACAGGGCAGAGCGGCGCTCCCGGCCCTTCCGCCGGCAGCAGGAAGCAGGAAGGGAGCGAGCGGGGGAGCCCGGGATGGTGGGTAACCATCGGGGGGGCTCCGATGCAAGTGGCTCGGGATGGGGTGTCCCCTTGCCCGGGGAGGGTGTCCCCTTGCCCGCTGTGCTCCCATAGCCGCAGCGATGCCCTCGTGCAGGATTTTGGGCTGTTTGGCCCCAAAGAGGAAGTAATTACCCACCGTGACCACCCATCCCAAACACAGCTTGGGTGGATTCTCCCCGGCTGCAGGGGCAGGCGCCATCCGTGGCTCAGTGTTGGACCTGGCAGTGCAGGGTTGAGGGTTGGAGTTGATGATCTTGGATGTCTTTCCCAACCCTGATGATTCTATGAATTCCACTCTCCCATCTCCTCCGCAGCTCTGTGCTCTTCTCCCTCCCTGCGGTGATGGTGGTCCTGCGGGCTGGGCTCTGCCCTGGCCTCACTGAAGACATGATCCAGCTTCTCAGGGCCAATGGCATCAGGACGGGTAACAGGGTGGCACTGGGGTCTCGGCTTGGGGAACAACATCCCCTGTGCATTTGGTGGACCTGTATCATCTCACATCCTGGGAGGGTGGTGGTGGTGGAGGAATATCCTTCTGTGTCCTTGCTGGATGCCTTCTGGGTCCTCCTGGGTGGGTACAATGAGTAAGGACTTCTCCAAAGGAGCAGGAGAGTGTAACAACATGGTAAGAGATCTCCGCATAGGCTCCTGGAGGATCGATCCATTTTGGCTTTTTTATGGTATTTCAGGAGGGTTTGTGCAGTTTTCCCTCTGAAAATGCCCAACTTTCTGGAATGCTGCACCCTAAGCACCTCCTGCCCTTACAGGGGAAGGAAAAGGTCCTGGGCAGCTCTTGAGCAAAACAGAAAATTATTAGTAGCATCTCCCCGTGCTCTGTTTTTCAAGAGATGATTTGTTCTGTGATGAGTGATGGGGCCATCTCAGAGGACAAACTCCTCCACTCACAGTGTTGACAGAGGGCATGGACACTTAGCTTGTTGGTGCAGGCTTTGTCAAAGCTGGTTTCTTCTAGTGTTTGTGGTCTGACCATGTTTGGCTTCCAACGTCATGTCCCTCATTATATTTGCAGTGGTGGACTTTGTGTCTTCGGACCTGGAAGGTGTTGCCCAAAAGTGTTCCCTGTCTTACAAGGTAGAAGAGACTACTCCTAACTCCTGGTACATTAACTGGGAAGCTCAGAGCTGTTTGGCTCATGGACAAGGATGGGCTTATCTGGGGGGCCCTTCTGCAGCAATTGCTGGCCCTTGATCAGTTCCATTTCCAGACATCTCTCTGCCCCCAGGCGCTGGTCGCTGTCAGACGTGTGCTCCTGGCCCAGTTCTCTGCCTTCCCGGCCAACGGAGCAGACCTCTATGAGGAGCTCAAGAGCTCCACTGCCATCCTGCCCACTGGCAGCCCAAGGTGGGTACCTCACCCACTCACCAGCTCTGCCTGGGGCTGGCTTTGCTGCGCAAGGCTGTGGTTGCCAGCACAAGCTTTGAATTTCAGTCTCCAAACCATTCCCATGCACTTGTGTGCATTTGGGAAGGGGACTTTAAGGACAAATATCTGGGGACTGATGCCTCCCAGTGCCCCTGCCATTCTGGCTGCAGGGGTGTTGATAATAATCCCACCTTGTGTCCATCCCATAGCCTGGACCAGCTGCTGGACTCGGGGCTGTACACGGGGGAGGTGACGGAGCTCATGGGAGCACCGGGCAGTGGGAAGACACAGGTAAGTGAGGTGGGGGACAGGACAGGTAGGGTGACGATGGCCTGGCTGACACCCTGTTCCTGTTCCCCTAGGTGTGCCTGAGCATGGCAGCCAGTGTGTCCCTGGGCCTCAAGCAGCACGTCCTGTTTCTCGACTCCACGGGGGGTTTCACTGCCTCCCGTCTCTACCAGATGCTCCGAGCCCAGACTGAGGATGAGGAAGAGCAGGCAAGTTCCCCTGGAGCTGGTCCCTTTGTTTGCTCTAAAACTCACTTTGCTCTTGCCTGCAAGAAACCACACAGATGGTTTGTCTTTCCATCTCTGCCTTTGTCCTCATGGGCTTTTTTGAGTCCAAACCCTTCCTTCCATGCCCTGGTGGGTACCATGCTCAAGACAAGACACCTCTCTTTGTTGTTTTTCTTGGGAGAAGGGAAGGACTTACTGGACTTGCAGGACTTTGCTCCCTGAGCTCAATCCATTTTGCTTTTCCCATCAGTGCAATAGGGGCACTGGTGTTAATGGTGTGGAGGGAAATGTGGAAGAATAAGGGTCCCTGTGATGCCTTGGGAAGGCTGACCTGAAACTGGAACTGGAGAGAGCTGGAGAATAAAGTACATATTTATAGAAAAGCCTTTAGGGTACACCTCAGGCAGGACAAGAGCCTGACCAGGGCTACACCCAAGGTGGACCCGGAATGGTCACAAAATGGACAAATGGTCACGAGGTCTCATGCTTCTTGTTTCTCTCTCTGGTCCGCCCTTGTTTGTGCTTTTGGGCCTGAAAGTTGTACTCGTTGTCCTTGGTCTTCAGCAGGAAAAGGACTTGTTTTGTCCCCCTGCTCTGTGAAGAGAGCTCACCAGCACTTAATATGAGGCTCAGAACTGTACCCCTAGATAGCACAGAATCTGAAAAACATGAAAGGTAAAACTTAAGGCATCCCCTGGCTCCGTGGCGTGGTGTGAGTGCAGAGAGCTGGGACACAGTAGGACAAGTCCTGGAGAGACTGAGGCTGTGTTTTGTGCTGCAGCTGGAGGCTCTGCAGCGGATCCAGGTGGTCCGTGTGTTCAACATCTATGAGCTGCTGAGAGCCCTGCAGGAGCTGCGGGATCGCCTCTCCCAGCAGGTAGGAATGAACCTCTGGGCCCCTGTCCCCTCCCCAGAGCTGCAGGGAGGGCAGCCAGACTTGTGTCCCTGACCAGTGACTCCAGATTGCCTCATCCTGCGGACACTGGAGCCTCTGTGCAGCTCACAGCCTCCAAAACTGCTGGATTGGTTACTCCACGTTGCGTGTGGTGCCTCCTTGCAGGTCGTGAGCTCCATGGGACCCCTCAAGATGGTGCTGCTGGACTCGGTGTCGGCTGTGATTTACCCTCTGCTGGGTGGCAGGCAGTCAGAGGGTGAGCTGGGTCACTCACTGTGTGTGCCAGCAGGCTGCAGAGCTTTCTGCTTATCATGAGGAGCCTCTTCCACCCATATGTGCTGTGCTTGGAGTGGGGACTGGGCCAGGAGCGATGTGGGTGTGACTGCTCCCAGCTTTTCGTTTGGGACTGGATAAAAGGGGCATCTGCAGTGTTAGAAGCAAACACTCCAGCTGGCTGTGGCCATCCATGCTCATGGCAGTGGTCTGAAACCCATCCAGGAGTTTTTTGGACTCTTTGCCCATAAATGAAAACTTCTCTAACAGTGTCAGAAATTCATCATGGTTGCTGGCACAGTTTGCAGAGCTCTTTCTGCCAGAAAGGATCATAAATCAGAAATGAGGATACCAAGGAGCCCCCTCAAACACCTCCAAGAGGGTCTTGCACAGCTGGGTGGCAGCCAGTGCTATCACAGGAGGTCTCCTGACAGCTGTGGGCTGTAGGAAATGAAGCTGTGAGCTGGAGAGATGGGTCCTGTGCCTGCTGAATCAACCTGGCCAGCTTTGTCTGGAGCTCCTGGTGCTTTAGTAGAGTTTTTTGACCTTGGGCCTTCTAAGATAGGAAAGGATGGGGAATGGTCCACTGAAGGTGTCCATGAACAGAAGTGCTGGCACTGTATCCAGTGCTCATGCAAATCCAGATGTCAGCTGCTTCCAGGATGCACTTTGGGGGCTGATCCCCAGACAGCCAAATGCTTTGTCCTGCTCCAGGTTTGGCTCTCATGATGCAGCTCTCCAGGGAGCTGAAGACCCTGGCCAGGGAGTTCAGCCTTGCTGTTGTGGTGAGTGTTGCTGTGCTTTGTCCTTTGTGTGCTGGTGTGTGGTGAGGAGCCATGGGGAGGCTCTGGAGCCTGTGGGAGAGCAGACCCCACTCGCAGCTGAGCAGGAGCCAGAGACTTGAACCCCCCAGTGCCCTGCTCCCTGCCATCTCTGCAGCCTGCAGATGTCTTGTTCCAAGCATGGGGCAAGACCTGATGTGCTGCCTCCTGCTCTTGCTGTCCTCAGCCACTCACTGCATTGAGCAAGGCAGAGTTAAGCCCAGGCAGATTGAAAGGCTGGTTGTGTTTATTTTTGATAAAGCACCATTCATTTAAGGGGCTGGCCAGCTTCCTGGGTAACCTCTTGGTCACCTTGCAGGAGCTGCAGGGCATTGCATCATCCCACAGGAGCTGGGAAGAGCTCTGCTCTAACCTTCCCCAGCTCTTGGGCAAGGAATTCCATTTGCGAATGCACCAGACAGGTGGGTGGGACCACAATTAATGTGTCTGAACAGGGAAGGCCACACCAGAAGATGGTGAGCCTGGCACTGGAAGGTGTCTGGACAGTCCTGCCCTTCATTCTGATGAAGTGACAAGGACAGTGTGTCTTGGAGGCCCCGGGTTAAACTTTGTGGTGACTTCAGCACCAGGAGTGATGCAGCTTGCAGATATCCATGAACTCCCTGAGTACTGCTCTGGGGCTGTGTTCAGAGGGGATGGCAGAGGAGCTGAAGGAGGGCTCAGCATGGAAAAGGAAAAACCTTCCCAGAAGTAGCAGCCTGGCCAGGATTTCCTGGTGACCTCCGGTGTTTCACTGCACCGAGTGGCACTGCTTTTCCCAGGCACTGATAAGTCTGTTTGTGCTGCAGGTGACCAACCAGGTGACAAGGGACAACAGCACTGGCCCACTGAAGCCAGCCCTGGGCCGCTCCTGGAGTTTCGTGCCCAGCACCCGGGTGCTTCTGGAGAGCAAAGAGGGCACCACACACCGTGCTGCTTCCCTGGCCAAGTCACCCCGGCAGGTGAGGCTCCCTGGATCCATCCCCTGGGAATGCAGGAGCACCTGTGGGATTTAGCCTTGGCTCACTGGGTGAGCTCTGGCAGTGGGAGAAGAGCTTGTGCAGCCTGGCTGGATGCTGCAGGAGAGAAGAGCATCTGTTCCCAATAGCCTGGGCTGGTGTTTATGGGCAGGATAAATGAGTGGCACCACTTCCAATCCAGGTCACTGTGCTCTTGGTGTTGGTCTCACTCTCCTGGTGGTGTGTGGGCAGTGAGGGTCTTGTGGAAACGGCACCTTCAAAGGTGACTCCAGCTTGAGGCCTGCCTGTGCACAGACAGCACTGCCTGAGCCTCCTGGCTCTGAGCCTGTTCTGCTGCTTGATCCAAACAAATTTGGGTATGGTGGTGTGCTAGGCAGTGAAATACATCCTGGATGTGCTAAATAGTGGTGTGTCTGGGGATGTCTCAGAGCAAGATGTTCTTTCTTTGCTAAATTGCATTGTCTATTTGTATCTCTGCATTCAGCAGACCCAGTTAAAATAGGGGCACCAGCAGAAGGAAATCCTCAGGGAGATGTGGCTGGGATTTTTGGCTTTGAGACAGGAGATGGAGTGATGTAGAGTCCAACAGTGTGAGGATAAGCTTTGCTCTGTTCCTCCTTGCAGCCAACAGGGATCCAGGTGGAGCTGGACATTGGAAATGGTGAAGTGTTGGAACCGAGCCTGGTGACACCCACACAGGGACTCTGATGGGCTGGAAAAGCAAATGTCACAAGGTTCAAGAGAACTGCACAAAAGCAGGCAGGCACTGAAGGTTTTACAAATTGACTGAGAGTCCTGGGAAGGACCAACATGAAAAATCTCTTGTTCTTCTGCCCCTTGGAAAAACTGAGTGTGGGGTTCCCTGGAGCCCTGTGTGCCCAGTAAATGCTGCCTGCAGGAGCTGGGCTGTGAGGGCAGCAGGACTGCCAGGTCCTGCCCTCTGCTGCAGGCTTGTCTTCACCCCCCAGAGCCAGCCCTGTCCTCAGGTGTTGTTTGGGATCAGCTTTGTGCCTTGTCCCTGCACAACCCCACAACTCCCTGTGCTGGTTTCGTTCCCCCTGTGGCTCCCTGGCTCCTGGAGTTCTGATCATCCTCAGGGCTACAGTGGGCTTGGTTCAGAATAAAAGGGAAAAAAAGCTGTTGCACGTTGCTGTGGTTGTTGAGACCTGGAATTCAATTAATGACAGCTGCTCTGAAGTTAATTAAAATGTTGAGCAGGACTGGGGTGGGACAGGCTGCTGATGAGCAGGGACATAATGAGATGCTTGATCTTCCTTTCTCCCCAGAGGAATACCAAGCCCTGTGGGGACCTGCTGGTGTTTTTTGGGGTACAGCTGGGCTGTGTAAAGGCTTGCTGATAAATGATGGAGGTTCTGATCTGGATCAGCTGAGGCAGATGGGTCCTGGCTGGCACCAGCTGGCTCTGCTTGATGCTCAAGGACCTTTTCAATTGCATGTGGTGATGTTTAAAATAATCTTCCCGTGCTCTAGTGCTTTCCAGCTGCTCTTGCCTGCTCTTGGCAACCTCCTGAGGAGCAGGGAGGCTCAGATGTGGAGTTTCCTCTTGATCCCAGATGTCTCAGATACCCTCAGTTTAAGAGACCTCCTTGGCAGGTGGGCTGAGCCATGGCTTGCCCTTCAAGGTAGCTGATGGAGAATTTGGGAGCTGGGGTTAATTAGGGCGTGCTCATTAAACTAATAACACAGCAGCACAGCTCTGGAGCCCTCTAAGGCTGTGCTTGGCACATTAAATAGATTTTTTTTACTGAAAACTTTTTGAAGTTGTGTATTTATTTGCGTTTCTGGGCTCTCCAAGCTCAGGAGGTGAGGTTTGGCTCCAGGGATTGCAGCCTGGTTGGTTGGGGTGAGGAGGAAGAGGATGATGTTCCTGTCTGCTGGGGACCTGTGCTGACATGGCTGGAACTTCCAAGCTGAAATTAACCTTATTAGCTAATTTCTTGTTGGTTAATTCCTTGCTAGCTCCACTCTTGGAGCTATGGATAAAGGGGTGGTACACACGCATTTCAATTACTAATTTATCTCTCTGCCTGAGGTTCTGTAGGGGAAGCAAAGCTCTTGTGGGGGAGTGTGGAGCAGGGAAGAGCCAAGTAGAAACCTCTGGGGTTATATTTGAACCAAGAGGGCTTTCCAGCTGTTTCCCTCCTCACAGCAGCCGGATGAGAAGAGGAACAATGTGCTTTGCACCGTCATTAGAGTCAGCATGAGACCAACCATGTGTGCATCTTCCCCATGATCCCTGAGAAATGACAGAAGAAATTCCACCCTTGCTCTCAGTCACCAGGGAGTCACAGGGTGGTGACTCCACAGGGACACTGCCAGTCTGTCAGGAGGGGTGATGGTGTGAAGTCTGGGCTCCTTCAAAGCTTCTCATCCCAGCTTTCATTGGCATAGTCGTGACTGGAGGGGGATTTTCTCTCCTTGGCATTCAGCTAATTGCAGCTGTGGGAGTTTTTCCCCTTCTGGGAAACACCTGGGCAGGCTGGGGAGGGTGGTGTGATTTAGGACCTGGCTGGGTTTCATGTGGCAGCTCTTTTGCTCCTGGGTGTGTTCCGAGGTCACAGGGGTGTCCTGAATTTCTGGCTGTGTTGCTGCAGGGATGGTGTCACTGTGGGTGCTGGCTATTGCACAGTGTGGGGACAGCAGGAGCGTTCATGTCATGGGAATCTCTTACCCCATCTGGAAAAACTTGACTTCCTACTCAAGCTCATTTGCCCTAAATTTGCATAGTAAAATCAGGCTTAAAGGAGTTTCTCACTAAATATGCTCATTAAACCTTTCCCCTCCATGCTCAGGCAGGCACTCCTGCAGCTCTGGAATGCCGAGCTCGGGATGCCCTTTTCCCCTGCCTCTTCCCCATGCCCAAAACAGCTGGAAAACTGCTGGAAACCTTGGAGCAGGGCAGTGAATCCCATTCCAGGGCAGGCAGGGCATCTCTCTCTCCAAGCAGCAGGGATGCTTTTTGGCACTGAGGGCTTATTTGCCCTTGATCCATATAAAATACACGTATAAATGTGTGTTACACGCATTGTGTGCATACCTGTGTGTGTGTGTGTATAGGGGTGTGTGTCCGTGTCTCTGTCCAGCTGGCTGTGTGTCTGTCTGTATCTCAGGATCAGGGGACAGGAGTCTCAAGCTGTGCCAGGGGAGGTTCAGGTTGAACATTAGGAGGAAGAAAGGGTGATTAAACACTGGCATGGGCTGTCCAGGGCGGTGGTGGAGTCACCTGGACACGGCACTCAGTGCTGTGGTCTGGTCGATGAGATCTTTTCCATCCTGATTGATTCGGTGATCTCTCGGTGTATGCTCGCTTCCCGTGCAATGCCGATAAGCCCAGTGCGCACCCAAGGGCCTCCCCCGGCGCACAGGGAACCCCGCACTGTCCCCTTCTCACACCTGCCCGAGGCGGGTCTCGAACCTTCGGCTCTCGGAGCCGCCGCGGGCGGCGCTGCCCTCCCGGCCCGCTGAGGGCGCCGCGGAGTCCTCCTGGCCGCCAGGGGGCGGTGCTGCCCCGCCCGGCGCCCCTGGGGCCGCTCCGGCCGCCGCGCCCCGCGGGCAGTTGCCATAGCGCCGCCGCCGCCGA
>VZSR01002145.1:5531525-5572243 GCA_013398615.1 Brachypodius melanocephalos | reverse complement strand
GCTTTGGGGGAAGTGTTTGAGGCTTTTGGAGCCGCCAGGGTTTGGGGGTGTGGGGCAGTGAGGACGCTGCCGGGTTTGGGGGTGCTGCCAGGGCAGAGAAGGGTGGATGGGGTAGGGGAGGGGAGGCAGATAAATATGGGGTCCATGAGGCTGCAGAGTTGTCACTGAGGGCTGTCCAGAGCCTGTGGGGTGGGGGAATGGCTCCCCAAAGGATTGGGGTGTTGACAATTGTAGGGGCACAGGACAGGGGGAAATGAGGCTGCTGGGGTTGGGACAGGTGCAGCACCTGGGTTTCGTTTTGGGGAGATTGGGTCGAGGGGCTCCCTCACAGGGTTTCCCTCATGAGGGGGAGTGGGACTCTGGTGCAGCCTCTTTTTTCATGTTTAAAAGTGGTGATGAGCAGCTCTTCCCTTTCTGAGTTCTGCTCCCGAAGGGCCTCTGGGGTTTAGTAGGTTATTCTGCTCAAATTGCTATGAGAGCTGAGGAATTCTGGATAAGCACCAGCTTTCTGTAGAGCTCTCTGCTTAAATTGTTGTCTCTTTGCATTTTATCACGTCCAAAGTGTAATTTGGTGTTAAGGACCCAAATTATTTTCCTCTCTGCTCCAAACTGGGGGTGTACTGCAAAGTGAAAGCTGAGCAAGTCCTACTTTCGCTGCTGAAAGCAAAAGTTGTTCAGAAAATAAAAGTCCTCTGGTGTCCTTCCGAGCAGTTTGTTCCTGTAGGCAGGTCAAGGTGTTTCCTGTGAGGAAAGTATTGACTCATCCTCTGCTTTCTTAGCAGTATTTTGGTGTCTGCAGGTTAATAAATGTCAGCTCTGCAGTGAGAGCAGGGTCCTGTGAGTCTCCTCAGGTTAAAAGGCTGAGGATGGGCAGGCTCAGTGTTTGACCCTGTGATAAAGAACTTGTTGCACTCCAGAAAAAAAACCTCAGGTGTTTTCCAGCACTGCAAGGACAGCCGGGCGTGCTTAGTCAAGTGTGGCACTAAAGGCAGATAGGAACGGTTTAATTTTACGCTTCTTGGATTGAGCTGTGCTCAGGGTAATGTTTAATTGGCTGAGACAGAAGGGGATTATTTGTGTGGTTCATTTGAGCTCACTTCCTCCTCTCTGATACACAGCGTGTCTTCCGTGGGCAGCGCAGGACAGAGCTTCAAATGTTGATTTAGGAGAGCTGTTCCACAGCAGTGCAGGGACCTGTGGCAGTTTTCTGTTCTTTCTAACCTCACTGTGGAGTTGGTGAAGAACTTGGTGGATCTACAAGAAGCTTTTCTAGCTCTCCGTATCATTAGGATGGGAGATGACACGTGCATTTAAGTTGGTGTTTTATTGTGTTTATGCTGTGGTGGGTTGTGTTTTGACACTTTGAAGCTCAGATTTTAAAACAGATGATCATTAAGGCATACGCATGATTGCATAAACAAAAAGAGTTTTAATGCTTTGTTTTCCCACTTTCCTTCATTTTTCCAGAGCTGAGAAGTGGAGCAGAAAGCTCTGATGAGCTTTAAATGTTTCTTACAAATTCCAGATCCTTGGGTTTATCTACCTCTATCCATCAAATACTGAATCTCAACACCTTTGTGCCCACAGTGATGGGGAGGGGGATCTTGCAGACGTTCTCTGTAATCACAATTGTCTTTGATGGCACAATTGGGTCTAATGAACTTAAACAATCACCTTTGGCTGCTGTGTTTCCCATTGGGGCCTGGGAATCCTGGAGCACAGTAGGATTCCTGGGAATCCTTACTCAGCTGCAGCACTCTGTGACTGCACATCCACTCAGCTGTAGTAACTCAACTTTTAATTAAAGGCTGATTACCTTGACAGTGGTGCTCATGGGTTAATGCTTAATTGCTCAAGTTTTTGCTGAATTGGAATAGTTTTGAAGTTGTAAGTATTCTGTTTAATTGTAGGGTAGAAAAAGTAGGATGGCTTTCAGTGAGGCTCAGTGTTTCTCATTGTCAGGTACCATGTGATTTGGCTCTTAAAATGAGAGCTGAATGCACTACTCTGCACTGAGAGCACAAAGAAATTGTATATATGAGTTTTTGGGAGGTTAGTGGTCACTAGTTGAGTTTATGACTGAAATTTGTCTTCACATCTTCAGTTTTTCTCTTTATTGTTGTTGACTTCAGTGTGGGTTTGTGTTGTTTTGTTTGTTTGTCAAATAGTGTCATTTTCACTTCTTATGCAACTTTGCACCAAGGTTTGTTGTTAATAACCACTGAGATTGTAAACTCTTCAATTAGGCTGGAGCATGATCTGAGCTGAGCTGCCAGTGCTGTTATTAAACCTGGAGCTTGGACTTTGAACTAGTTTTTGCCTGGAGGTGTGGAAGCAGATTTCCATGGTCTGCTCTGTGCTCTGCTCTCTGTCTCTCCTAGGCCAGCTGGGCAGGCTGTGTCTGACCCAGGACTACATTTTGTGTCCTCCGGTCTGCCTTTTGTGTCCTCAGGTCTGCCTGGGTAAAATGCTCTCCTCACCTAGGGGGTGTTGATTTCACTGTAGGAAAAACAGTGTTTAATTAGGGTCAGGCTGCTTTCCTGTTCCTTACAGTGGGTTTTCATGGGATATGGAATCACAGAGTGGATTGGGTTGGAAGGACCTTAGAGATCACCTAATTAAAGATTCTCTGGTTTCTCTCTCATTCCTGATCTGAGGATAAGAAACCAAAATACATTGAACCAAGTTCTTGTGCTTCATGAAACACGCTGTGGGCAGCAGGATAATGAGAGGTTCAGAAAAGTGCGTGCATGTGGCCCTATTTTGGACACAGATGTGTGTGACCTGCTGCTGAGCTGGGAGAGAGCACCTCTGAGTACCTGGGAGTTAAGAGAAATTGTAGCTGAGAGTCCCAGCTCTGGCTACAGACATAACCTGGCTTTACCTGGATATTGCTGGCAGTCTGGATTGAGCTCTGGAGGAGGCGCAGCCAGAGCCCTGGTGAGGTCTCTGATGCTGATGGTCACTGTGTCTTGTGCACTGCACTTCCATGGATTTACCTGGTGCAAATGTTCCCCCAACCCTCCCCTGCTTGTGAAACCCCAGCCTGGCTCCTGCTCCCCAAAGTAATTCCAGTCATTATCCCTGACGGTTCCTCTCTCTGGTTACCCACCAGGCCTGTTCTCCTCCCCTTCCCAGGGCCTGTCCTTACCAAAGCCAGGGATTGGGAATGTGAACTCCCCTGGCATTCAGGGAGCAGGGAATGCTTTGCAGGGATGAGTAAGTGGAATCTCTGTTTCACAGGTGGGGACAATCCCGTCACTGTTGGGCTGATGTCAGGACCAGGACTCACCTGCATGCAAAGGTTTCCAACCCCCTGCTGGTAGGTGCCTCTAAAGTTGATTATTTAGTCTTCAAACAACATGGCAAAGTTGGAAAATTACCTTCTTCTTTAAGAAACCAAGAGTATGACTGTCAAATCAAGAATTCAGATTTTGTATTAGGTTTTTCCTTTCTCAGCTGAGATGGCTTATTCTAACCTCTGAAAGGCCTTTTTGGCTTGTTAAATTTATGCTCTCTTAAGGGACTTTCTTTAGAAAGAATTGTTGTTCTGAGATGCCATTAATTCTTCTCAGTGTCTGTAAAATCTACAACTTCTTCACATTAATAGCTCTTGAGGTTTTCAGTTTACTCAAAAATATTCATCAGGCTTCTTTCTCTAATGCCCTGTGGCTCCTCTGCCAAATAGTCTTGGAATAGGAATTTCCACATTTTATTTCGATGGAGACTAAAATACTCATTAAACATCAGAGTTTTTTTAAATGCTGCCACCTTTTTATTTATATTCAGAAGGTTGTGGGATGTGCTTATAAGAATATACTTAAGGAGCATATGCTTTGAATCTTTTAGTTTAGGCTGATGTTAAGTGAGATTTGAAACTCATTAAATGTAATTTATATTTAAAATACTCTCTTTGAGGAGTAGCTTGTTGCGTGGTAACCTCTGCTGCAGGAAGGATGGTTGCTTTGGGCATTATATATTCTATATATACCCATGGATGATTGCAAATTGCAGTGGCACAAGTGGCATCATTGAATCCCACAGAATTCGAGACTGAAATTGATGTGATGCTGCTTTTTGTTGATGTCAAAATCCCTTGCTCAGAGCAGAGTGACTGCTGGCACCAGAGGATGGCTCCAGGTGTCCTTCACCCAGAAACTCTCCTTGCTGGCGTCACTCAGATGAACAATTCCCCTGTTTGAGGTCATCCTCCATGAGGTTGCATCATGCATTCATAACTTGGCTTCCATGGAAGTGTTGGTGCTTCCCAGGACTTTGCCTGGGCTGTGAGTACTTGGAAAACTGCCCAGCAGTGCTGGCCCTGGGCAGGGAGGGTGATATGCAGCACTTCATGGTCTGCTGTAGCTTGGTGTTAAGATAATCGTGGCCAGGCTGGAAACACAACTGGTGCTGCAGCTCTGAGGCAGTGAGCAATTCCTCCTCTGTGGGATTGCCTTTATTTTATCTGTCTTAAAAAGGAGCTTTATTCATCTGCTGGAAAAGATTTCTTTATAAACACTTAAATTTGATGATCGGAGGACAAACAGGCCTCTGGATTCCTGAACGTTTTTTTAAATGGCAAATTGATAGTTAAAAGAAGGGAAATCACTGTTTAGATTAACAAAATAACTTTTTTCTTAGTGAATCCATGAACCTCTTCCCATATATATGCCCAGCAGTCTGGGCTAGCAGCAGAGACGGATAGAATGTCGAGCTTGATAGATTGTTGGAGCTGGTTTTTGGTAGTTAAACAATAATGGAGCTGTTGTGCACTTGCAGGGAAACACTGAGCTCTGTGTGCAGACTTCAGCCTGGAGAAAGTTCCAATTGTTCCAGAGAAGGGCGAGTTCTAAAATGCAGCTTCTGTAGCTGGTGGCACAGCTGGCCAGATCCCTGCCTGTCCTGAGGCCCTTGCACAAGCATTGCAGGAGAGTTTGGAAACAGTTTATTTTTCAGATTCCAAGCAAAGTGTAGATTTCCAAGTCCCCTTTGACTGTATAATCCAAAAAAGTAGAAATTGAAGCTGGTTTTTATGTAGGGGCTGTTTCATGCTCTTGGAGCTCAGGGCCCAGGTTCCTGCCAGTCAGACAGAGACTGATATTGCATAATCCATGCCTTATGTCTCTCAGATGGAAAGGCTGATCAGTTGTTGCAGGGGATCATGGAGTTCCTTGTCAGCTCAGTCAAATCTCGTCACTGTGCATCTTCTTGTGCAGAGGGCTCTGGGGTAGGAGGAGCAAGATTTTGTCTCTCATGCAAAAGAGAAACAAGAGTTGAAGCATGAATTTAATAAAATAAAGCCCAAATCGTCAGCTTCCTTTTTGGCAAACTGCTTCTTTCTATTCCTGCTGTTATTTATTACTGTTGCTTTATTGCTCTTACTTGTTACTTGCTCCCCTGACCCAAATACAAATCACAGACAGATTTTTGCAATGGAAATACCTAAGTCAGGAATGTCATTTGGAATGAAGGAATTCCTGGAAATAATTGAAATGTGTTGTTCAGCTCTCTGCTGGGCTTCAGGAGTGACTTGGAATGCCTACAAGGTGTGCAGGGAGAGTGCAGCTGGATTTCAAAGCATCTGTAAAAGACTGCTTGTGTATGGCAAAATAACACACTTAGGAACAAAGCACTTGGAACATTTCTTTTTATCTGCCTTCAGAGACACCTTAAATCAGCAAATAACCTTATCTGATCACTCTGATACCATCTCTGAGCTCTGCCATGGGTGAAAACCCATTTCAGGGTTTAAAGTGTGTGTGTTTTAGAGAGAGCATACAACACATTCAATACAGTTTTACCATTCGGGTGCCTTGGAACCCTCAAACATTGCATGATTTCAGTTTGTTCAGCTCTTGCTGTGGTAAAGGCCGTTTATATCAGGTTTTCAAACAATGTGTTCAACTGCATATAATGAAGCCTTTTCATTCAACAGAATGTAGGCCAGAGCCCAGCCTGGGTCATGAAAGGCTTTACTTTGTCTGAGGGAAGTAAGATGATCATTCTTGGAATGAGGCCTGTCTCCCTCAGTGCTGCTCTGCCCAAAGCCAAACTCTCTTGCTAAGACATTGTTCTGGAGGCCTGAGCTTGCTTTTTAACTTCTGAATGTGGCTCTTAATAACATGAGCTAAAGCTTTCATTGCTCTGGCAGGAATAAGAGATGCAGACTTGACATTAAATCTAATACGTGGTTCTACTTCCAAAAAATTCCCCCAGTGAAAGAAGATGTGAAGAAAAGGATATAAACTGTTACTGTCCACTGTGTGCTTGACCGGTCTGCCTTAATCCTTGATTATGGAGGAAACAGTCTAAATGTATTGCCCAAACCCTCTAAATTTCTAAGGAGAAGGGTTTCTTTACAACATATACAAAAGATTTGAAATCTGAAATCCCTGATGTTTTCCTAGCCAGCAGTTTGACAGCATGCTGCCTCCTTCACACCTTGTCTTAAGTCCCAAAACTGTCTTTTTTTTTTTGTTTGTTTTGTAATGTTTTGTTTTTTTAAAGACCACATTTGTCAGTAACACTTTTATTTTTAAGTTGAAATGCCTCTTTAAGTAAAAACAAGCTTCTTGAGCAATATTTTATTCTGCATGTTGACCATAATTTTTATTGTGAGCTGGGAAAGGGTTCAAAGAAACAAACAAAAAAAAAGCTACAAAAAATGAACAGGACTTGCTTTGTCTTTTGCACTTGTGTCAAACATGAATTTAGCCTCAAAATCATCTTGTTTTGTCCTGTTTATATTAAGTGTTGTAAAATGGTTAGGATGCTCTGCAGAATTGCAAAGAGGCATTTCTTCCCTTAAGTGCCTCACTTCTATGAGCTCTGCAGTTCTCTGAAAGTCTTTAATTCCATTATGAATACAGTACTGCTTTAAAGAAATGAAATATTGATTCCATTCCCTGATGGGGCATTATCTGGATTTTGCTTATGGAAAACTCAAGCACAGAGAACTGAAGTGGCCCAGACTCAATGTTGGAAACTGAAACTAAAAATCCTCACCCTGAATTTTCCCACATTATTTATCCCATTACTAATCTGAAAATAATTACCTGACGATATATTTTGAAATGTGGATTTTAATTTTTTTTTTTTTTAGTATGAATGTCTGGTTTCTGATATTGTTTGTGTAATCAAAAAAGGGTAAGTTTCTGCTGAACTACTGAACAGGGAAAAGTAGAGTTCAAAAGAGAAGAAAGGTCATGCTGATGTAATCAGGTCAGTGGTGGAAAAGGTTGTGTCATAGGGAGCTTCTTACTGGCAGCAGTCCTGTCTGGTTGTGCTGAAATGCCAGATAAGTTGTTATTTGTTTGGGATCTGAGGACAGAAGTGAAGATGTTTGAGGTTTTACTTTAAAAATAAGTATTCTTTGCTGTTAGAGAGCTGTGTGAAAGTACAAGACAGCTTACTCTGTTCCCAAACTCCATGATAGTTGGTCTGGTTTTATTCTTCATGCTCTGACCCTGGGATTTAGTATAATATGAAAATCTTGTCTGTTATTTTACAAAGCAAAAAACCACCAGAATGGAAAGAAATGCTCCTGCCAATTACAGAGAAGCAAAATGAAAATGTGACAGTACTGCAAAGGTTGAGGTTGAGGGAAAAAACCCAACTGAAGTTGAATTTAAAAACCCAACCAAAATGAAGTAGATTTATTGGTTTCTAAAGCCCAGTGATTTCTGGAGCACTGACTCATGATGTCTGAATGTCTGGGCTTGCCAGAAGCCTGCACTGAAGTGTGATCCTGCTGGCTTGGGCCGTATATGGGAAATTTCCCCTCTGTGACAAAGGTAGAGAATGCAGGAGATGCAGGTCCCTGGCTGAAGCTTTCCTTACCTCCTGTCCTCTCAGCCTTCTGTAAAAATACATTCTCTGGATTGAATCCCACTGGGGTTCCACATTCAGCACTTTGTTTGATCCTGTGGATTGGGTGGGTTTAGGTGAGCTCTGCCATCAAAGGATGCCCGTCCTGCCTCTGTGGGTGCTGCACACAAGTGATTAAAAGGCTTGACAAAGAACTTAAATGTTCTGCCATAATTGATGTGTAGAGATGTGGCAATAAAGGACAACGGCCTCTTTTTTTGGATCACGGCTTTAGTTCCCAGAGATAAATGTTTACTTGAATGGTTTGTGAGCCCCTATGTGAGCTCCTGCAGAATCTCCTCAGGATGTGCCACCTCAGCTCAGCAACCAAAACCATGGGACCAGATGGCTGTTGGGTTTGTTCATGTTTGAATAAAGCCCAGATTTCAGGCTGCTTTGTTTGGGATTTCTCAGTCCTTAATGTTCTGCAGAGACTGGGGCTGGAGGGAGAGAGGCACAGCAGTCAAACAAGGATGGTGGTGAAGGAACCCTGTAGAACCTTCCAGCCCTAGAAACAAACACTGCAGATGGTTGCAAATGGACTTTTCCACAACATCTGTCCCATGAATGCTGTAGAGAGTTCGTGCCCGTCCTGCTGGCACACACTGGGTGCTAAGGCTCCAACTTTCCCTCAGTTTTCAAGCTCTTCTCCAGAGCTGCATGTAAGCAATTCTGAATTCCAAATGCTTCTGTGCTAAAGGGAGACTGGCACAAGACTAATATTTATGGAAATGTTTTAGGAGTGCAACTTCAAAGTCCCTCTCAAAGTTCCACCTGTATTAACTTCCTTCAGATGAGAGTGGGGTATTTCCCCTTGTCCACAGATAAGGTGACTAAATCATAAATAAATTAACTTTTTTATTGTGCTGTCTTTTGTTATCTCAGGAACAAACCAGTCCTCAGATTTTTATTCAACATCCTGGACTTTTTTAAACTGCTGACTAATTTCTAAGTATTTCTGCGGCCTGGGAGGGCAGATCTTCCCACACCATGTCGGATGTGACGTCTGTGCTGCTCTTTGTACGTGTGTGCCGAAGGAGAAGGTCTGCAGCCGCATTTTATTCTATTTCAGCACCTAGTTTGGATTTGAATTCAGATTAATTTGGACTAGGCATAGCTGTGAGATGAGTCTGCAGTGTTTGTACTTGTTACAATGTGCCTCAGTTATATACATCCAGATCTGTTTCAGTCCAGCCAAATAAAAATTATCTTTTTTCAGGCTCCAGTTAAATAGGTTAGAGGTTGCCTGCCAGTCTGCACAGAACTGTGGTGCATCCAGTCCTAACTGCACGTACACTCTTCCACTTGTATAAATTCCATGGGGTTTAGGCTCATTTTCTGCCAGCAGCTCCTGGAATAAGGTAGGGAGAAGAGTAGGTTTGGCATGTGAGGAATTTCGAGACTATATTTTGATTTTGGAAGGGTGAAATTTAGAAGTTTACTGGTTAAAAATAAACCCACAGCTTGGTGTGGCAAGTAATTTCCAGGGATTCCAGCTAGTGTTGTAATTTATCAGCAAACACTCTCAGTTCTGGTTGCCTGAGACACAGTGATAGGCCAGACTCTGTGGAGCTTCAGGGCCAACTGCAATCCCAGTTTCAGGGAAACTTAAAGTAATTCTGGCTAGTCTTGTCCAACCTCGAGTTTGAGGATTTTATGTGGGATAATGCACCTCTCTCTTCTCCTTTCAGCTGCCCCCATATGCTTGTGCTTCATTCCAAAGCTGAACTATTGGTGAATATGTAATTTATCCAGTTGTCATAATGAAACAAGATATGCAATTGTAACCATAGACATTTGGGGCCAGGGATTCCAATGGAAATAGGTTGATCTCATTTTACCTGAAGTAGGGAACTTGAGATGTGATGAAAATACAAATTTATATCCTTTCTTCTCCTCTTTTTTCTCCAACTCCCTGAACTCCTGAATTTAAGAGAAGGGTATCATTAAACCATCTGACAGTGGTTACCTTCTTCCATGGTGAAATCACCTTCCAGCAGAGGGGATTCCAGGCTGTTCCCTGGTTAAACTGTGTATCTGCTCCTGTCTGTTTGCAATACCCAAACACTGAAGTCACTGGGTCCACAGCAATGTTTTGCAGCACAGCAGAAACTTATTTTCAGCAAGGTTCTATTCTGGGCATTGTAAAACTTGCTGAGAGAGGGAGGTATTTGAAGTGTGGAGAGGAGGAGGAGGACTCCGTGAAAAGCTCCTGCTGTGCCTTTGGAGCCACTTTCTGGCTTCCAGGTGGGCACAGATCCAGGAAACCTCCCCCAGCTGTTGCCACGTGGAATGGAAGACTGGTCTAGGTGGGTTTTGAGATGAAATCTGGATAGGATGGACCTTTCCTAGAGTAGGGCTGGTTGGGGAAGCTGCACAGTTATTTAAATGTTCAGGTTTTTGTTAGGGAAGCTGCACAGTTATTTAAGTGCTCAGGTTTTCATTGAGAATTTATTGCTACCTATCGCAATTACAGTTCTAGCAGTGACCCATGCAGCTGGATCCAAGAAAAACTATGAGGATAGGAATGAAGAGAGAGAAAAATCCAGCATGGACCTTTTTCTTCATAATGAGAAGGACTGGTTGAGTTGGGAGGGGATAGTCTAGGGTTCCTGGACTGCTCCTTGCTGATGTTTTGGCTGAGAGCTTCCACTTTCAGTGTTACTTTCGGGTGTGAGACTAGGGATAGAGACACAGCCACCCATGCAGGATGCTGGGAATGGTAACGAAACAGTATTCTGGAATCTTGCTTCTCCTTTCTTCTTCTCCTTTCTTCTCCTCCTTTCTTCTCCTCCTGACTTGGTTCATGCTATAATTACAACTGACTTAATTCAGCCTTGCCGATGAGTATCAAACCAGTGTGAAAGAGCACAGCAGCTTTTTGAATTGTTTTTCAGCTTAACAGGAGAGTGGAAGGGAGATAAGCCCGAGATCACAGTATGTCCCTTGGGAACAGGTATGGGACTAAGGAATTGAGATTGACTGGGTAAGAAAAAGAATTTTCTAAAACCATGTGATTTCATTAATCACTTTATTTTCTTTTCTGTTAACTTGCTGGAAGAGTATCACTGACTTGCAAGGGAAAAAGGCAGTTGACTTTCCATCTTGGCAGATGTCTCAAGACGTAATTGCAGTTAATAGCAAAAAGAGCTTTTTATCTAAATGTTTTTCAATATATGAAATGCAACTTTGAGTCAAAATAAACAGTTTATATTAAAATAATACTCACCCCAGGTATCCAGTTCCTTACAAAACAGGATTTCCAAGCTTCTCATGTTAAAATGGGGGAAAGTTTGTGTCACTTGTGCCACAGAGGAGAGGGAAAGTGGGCAAGAATTGAGTTTGCGATTCCAGCTTCGAAGCTGAGAGTCAAGTGAGAAGGTGTGTGCTTTGGAATTAGCTTTCTGGGCAATGCTCTATAAACCCCACAGCTTTCTAAAACCGTTTCTCCATTTCAGATGGGAATTGCAGCTCTCTAGTCTCAAAGAGGTGCTTGAAGCTGAGTTCCTTTGTGCTTGTAACAGTGCTGGATGGGATTTCGGGTGGAGGTCTGTTTAAACCTCCCGAACAGCATCAAGCGTTGCTGGGAGTACTGATAAGCACTGGTAGGCTGCAAAATGCTCTTGGAGTACCTGCTGGATTTTTGTCATGTATATAAGAACTCTTAATTTTCCTTTCAGCTAAGCCAGTTTTCCAAGGGCTTACCTGGCAAATGGTCTGCTCAATGTAAACCAAGTTATAGCAGCATAAAAGGGGCTTTGTGTGCACGATGGTTTCCTCTGTACCACGCAAGTGGGAAGTGACTTCTGGTGCTTCTCTGGGCTCGGCAGCAGTTGAAGGCGCTGGCGTTTCAGCAGAGCTGTGTGTGGCTGTGCTGAACGCCTGTGGCCCTGTTCCAGCTTTTTCCTGCTCTGCCTTGCACCCTGCCCCAGCGGACTGCCCTGTTTACTCTCTGCTCTGTGGTAAATGGATGTCACTTCCTTCATTAAAATGCTGGTGCGTGGCCAGGTTCCCTTCCTTTGGGCTCGCACGCTCGGAGCAGCAGTGCTGCCGAGTCCAGCTGTGTGCCACGCTCCGGGATCTGCTCCTGCCTGGATTATTGGGATCTGCTGAGCCTGCCCAGGTTCCTGAGCCCACACACAGAGGCTTTTGGAGGCATCTCCGGGGTGGAGAAGCACAGGTGCAGCTGTGTTGAAGAGAGGTTGAAGATGGATTATTGCTGGTGGGTGCAAGCTGCGCTTCCAGCCAGGGACTGCGCGCATCCCGCGGGGAAGGTGTAGGCAGCGGTCGGAATGGGGTGCCAATGCCAGCCTGCTCTGGCCAGCCTCTGGACATGAGGATGTGGGTGCTGTTCAAGGGTACCCCCTGATGTGCCTGGCAGTACAGGCACTCCTGGATGCGCGGGATCACAATCAAGGGGACACAGAAATCCTCGACGCCCTGTTCTGAGTGGACTGACCTGAGCACTTTGCCTTTGTAGCTGACCAGGGTCTCACCTGAAGAGTTTTAAACTGACATCAAAGTTGCTGATCAGACTGGTGAGCAATTAAATATTTGTCTTTGTAAGGATTGTTACTTAGATGGGATTAGAGATGGGAAATGTCTCCAGGGTTTTGGAAGGCACAGAACAAAATGGAAGAGTTTTCTCTCCTTCTATAACACAATGTCTTGTGTCTCCTCCACTTGAACACTCCTGTTTCTAGCTGTGATCCAGTGCTGGTATTTATTTAATCATTTTTTCAAGGTGTGCATGCTGTCCCCTTGGGCACAGGTGAATTAGTACCTTTACTCATAAACATATTTTTTTCTATCCCTACATGAAAATCTGACAGTCTCAGTCCAGTTATGTTACACCATAATTTAGATGTACATTCTTTGTGACAGATTTGTGTCCCATCTCTTCCTTTTCTCCTGCTTTGTACTGATTGAGACACCACATCTACAAATGTCATGCTGACACCGGCAACCTGCTTCCTTCCCTTGTCCCTTCTGCAAGTGGCTCATTTGCTGACTTTTCCAGCTGTCCCAACATATGGCTGCTCCCATTTATCATAAATCAGGTCTGTGCCTGGGACAAAGGCTGATAAAAATAATACTTTGTGCATAAGTGGCATTTGAGCAGATTATTCTATAGCTCTGTTATCAAGCAAATACTGTTTTTTTGACCTAACTGCGAATTCAGTTTGTAAGTGGTAGGTCATTAGTGAAACTAATTTTAGCAAGGCATTTCTTATCAGTACAGGTTTGTTGAAATAATTTTTTTAAAAAGTAGTAAATTGTAACAATGAGCAATTGTGCAACACTATTAATAGGGCACCAAGGTGGTTAACTCATTAAATCCCTGAACCATTTCAAACAGCTTTCATCAAAGTGAGATCTGATTCATTTTGCAGGGGCTACAGCATGGATTAATAACAACACCAGTAATTTTAAAAGTGGGCTATCGATACATGAGTATTTAAAAACCACACTGCCTTCTTTTGGCCTCCTGAACGATTTCCTTGATCTTCAAGCTACTAGAAGTGGCAGGAATGAATGATTTTGTGATCAGCATTATCCCACGGTTGGTGTGTTGTGTTGAGAGTTGTGTCTTAGTGTTAAGGAGGACACATAGTGTGTTGTTGTAGAGCATCTGTGGCTGCTCACTGCAGGTTCTGAAGAACCTAAGAAGGTTCTGAAGTGGGAAGGAGGGTGTCTCTTGGTGGATGAGGGGCACGGAGGAGCTGGGTGGTTCAGGGAGCTGATGGAAAAGCAGCTCATTGTGGTGAGCAGAGGAGGTGTGAGGGCAGCTCTTGGGGCTGATGAGCAAACAGCACTGCAGGGAAGCCAGCCCTGACACAGCTGCTCTCCTTCATCTCCCTCCCTTTTTGGCACCCAGCTCCATCTGCAGTAGCCTCCAGGGTCATCAGCCCTGCTGTTCCAGTGGTTAAAGGCCTCTCAGGAGCAGAAGTACTTGCTGCTGTGGTTTCTCCTCATGTGGGAGTAAAATCAGCTGCTTCTGGGAGCTCAGTTCCTTTTAATCCCTTGATTCAAGTCTTTCCTTGGTGCTGCTGCATTCCAGCTGCTGAATTCCTGAGCAGTCACGAAAAGGAGCCAGACCCAGTCCTTGAGAGCTTTATTATACAGAGCTGGAAGCTCATTGATTCTGACATGTGCCTTTGCTTGCTCTAGTCCCTTGCTGTTTGTACCCTTAGGAAAAGAAAGGCAGGTTTTATATTCAAACATAAACCACAGTTTCCCTCTGCAGCCACAGCCTACCCTTTGATGAAATCCAAACAGCATGTGTAATAAATCCTGTGTGGAGGCTGTGATCCCTGATACTCCAGCTAGCAAGGTTATGGCAGTGATATTGCATGTAGAGTGAGAACCTGAGTTCAAACACTTTTAAAAATGAAGATGGAAAGTATAATAATCCAGGCCTGCATTATGAATCCCTTCTCCCAACTATGTATGGGAGGAAAACTTTGACATCACTGGTATTTCCTTCAGAATGAAATTAATACAGAACTCGTGGCGTTGTGTGGAATGTGTTAATGAACTGGTGATGAAATTAATTTCACTCTCTTGTTTAACTCCAGTGAAGAGAGTCATGGCATGTACAGCTTCATACTAGAAAACTAAATAATCAAATCTATAAAAGCAGTCCAGCAGAGCATGGCTGAGTGCTGGCACCACTTTGTCCATGGCAAGCACATCCCTGCCATTTACTGGATTTCTTTTGGCTTTCCTTAAAGCAACTGAAGAAAGAAGATGAACCCCCTCTTCCCAAGGTGCTCATTGCTGTGTGGGTGGATGTGTTTGCAGGTCTGGGATCGGCTATTTGATCTTGTGTCTCCACCCTTGATGAAACTCCCTCTCCCTTTGCCCTGGCAGATGCTCCATGCACAATGTGCACTTAGGATTTAGGGCAGGTGGTTTTTGGCTGCCAGCAGTCGCTGTTGGGTGCCTGCCATGGAGCTTCCAGTTTGCCAAACCCAGCTCAGCTGCCTGGCTCAGTTGTTTCTGTGGCTCCATGAGGCAGTACAGGCACCTTGTCCAAGGATAATGCTGCTATCAGTAGTGCCTGTAATGTCAGCTATGCCAGTAAGTCCACATCTTTTATTCAAGATGTTCCTTGAGAATTCCTGAAATCCATGCTGTCATCAAGTTTTCCAAGCTGTCACACTGTTATTAGCCAAGTTACTGTAAGTATTTTCCCAGCCCTGGAGCACAATACAGGAGTAGCTCTTTCCACTGGGCGTTTTTTTGACTGGGCGTTAATTTGTTACTTTGGTGTAGCTGTGGAGCATTTTGGGTGTAGAACAGCAGCTCCTTTGCAGGAGATTAACAGGATTTGTACAGGGCAGGATTTGTACTCTGGTTCTGACCCTCAGACTGCCACATCTGTAACATCCATTCATCCGTCCCTTGGGAAAATGAGCAGTTCCTGGACTGTGCAGCTCATGTACCTCTGGAAAGGTAACAGAATAAATAAGGGAATAATTTTGCTGTAGCAAACATTGTAGAGTTATCAAGAAAATTGTCATCCTGAAGTTCCACTGAGGCATTCTGCTTGTAACTTTGAGTCCTCTATCAGTGGCAGTGCTCATTTCCTTGGCTCTAAAGCTGATCCTGTCCAGAACAATGAAAAATCCCTCTTGAATCAGCTCCTGAATCTTACCTGTATTTTTTGCTGGTGTCTTAGTGCAGCTGTAGGCAGCTACAGAAGTGTTTTACATGTGTGCTCCTTTCTATTCAAGAACAGAGATACCTTTGGAAAAATGTTACGGATCAGAGGACAGTCCTGGTTCTTAATTAGTTTGTTTATGGGCATTTCCCTTCAGTGCTTTTGTAGTTGAGCAGGATTAAGGTTCTTCTAAAGCAACATCTGAGCTTTTTGTTGGCCTTTTAATTCCTGGCAATCACAGAGCTACAACCCCAGCTGAATGCTGAGCTCTGTCTTATTTTATCCCAGTGTGTGCACTGCCCTGTGTTTTTCTTCCCAATGTTTGACATGTTGCAATGTTCCAGAGTGAATTAGTAGGCTGTCTTTTTTTAGGAAAACAAAGCTTTTGGGGGCAGGCAGTAGCATTTGTGTATTCTGTTATTGTGGGTGGCCTTCAGCTTGCAGGGGTCCTTGAAACAGGAAGGGAGCTGAACTTTGAGCGCAGTTTTCCACTGCTGTGGAGGCTGTGAATGCTTGTTGGACTGTGCAGCTTTCATGTTGTTTAGATTTGTGATTGCTTGGAACAAATTAAAGCTCCAAAGAGCATGATTTCAAGTAGAAATTCAGTATTTTTGCAAAAGAAAGGCTCTGTTAACTTTTAGGTGGGACAGAGAGCTTGGAAATTAAGATGCAGAGAGAAAAAGGGTAATTGTTTCTTTTATGTGTGCCATCTAAAGTGTGTGTTTGATTGCAGGGCAAAGCTAATACAGATGGATGATAGATTATTTCTGTTGGTACAGTGCTTTCCTCCATGTATTTATTGGGATCTCATTTCCAGCCTAAGTGCAATCCACACTATTTATTGAGATGTGCTTGCCAGCCCAAGTGTCATTTCCAGTGCAGCAATGAGCACATCAGCTACACCACGAATCCATGGCGTGAATGTGTAGATTTGCCCTTAAACTCTGCAATGTGCTGAGCCTGCAGGGAGGGCTCCTGGCTGAGCTCACACTGTGGGATTTGAAAGGCATCTGTCCAGGACAAATTCAGCCAGGTTTTGAAAGGATTAAAGGTGCCACTAAAGCAACAGATACTGCAACAGCATCAGAGTGCAAAAGCTTCCCAGTTCAAGTACATCAGCCCCAAAAATTTAGCACAGCTTATAAAAAGAACATACTCTACCAAATAACCTTTAGGATTCATACCAGCCCAGTTCCCTTGGGAATCTGAAGTTTCACAGTGGCAATACTTACTGAGTAAAAAGCAATGAATTGGCTGTGCAGCTGAGAGATGATTTATTTCCAGAAGTTTATAAAATCAAGCAGTTGCTGAACACTATCAGAGGGGAGCTGATTTTTAAGACATAAAAGAAACAGTTCAGGAACTCCCATGTGAGAGCAGAAATGCAGAGGAGGCAATTTGTATTCAGCTTACCCGTAAGTGATGACACATGGTGTGTGCTCCAGAAACTGAATGCCCAGATGAATTCAGATTTCTTTGTGAACTCCCAAAAGCAAGTTTATAGCAGTGTATTTCTGGAATATTGCAGCAGACGTGGTCTGAGAAGACTTTGGAACTGAGCATTTTGCACTGGACTGTGTTAGGATTTTTAGTAAGTGTGTCTGTATATGTGTGTATACATATAAAATTTGACTTGAAAAAATAAACAAGTGATTTTGTGTCTCAGCTGCTGTTGTTTTCCCAAGCAAGTTACCAAAGCCAGTATTTGATTTTCTTACATTACTGACAGTGACCTGCTGTGTGATAATTCAGCCTTGTAATGCTGTAAATTCTGCAGTGTGTGAAATCAGTGGCTTGACTGTCCTTGCTTTTATTTTATCTTTTTGGATTTGTAGCTGTAAATCTTTAGAGGGATTTAGGATAAAGTTGAGGAATAGCCATCTATGATCCTGCTGCTGATTTAACTGTTTTGTGCCATGTAATTTGAGCTTTTGTGTCCTTTTCCTGACGCGTTATTACATCCTGATAAGTATTACAGCTTATGTGAAATAGAAACAGCCTGTTACAGCAAACTCAGAATCTGATATAGCCAAGTGGAGCATGAATTTTATCTTATCTTCACTGTAGTCTCTTTACTCTATGAAGGTTTAGTAATAAAGTTCTCTTGATCTTTATTTGTCCCTTCTCACCAAAGCTCCATCGTGCTGGACTGGGTGTGTGGGGTTTGTGTGCATTTGTCAGGGGAAGGATCAAAACTGAGAAACGTGCAGTTAAAAATGAGCCATGGATGGGCAGTTGACCTGCCTTTCCTGCTTTGTTGTCACCTCAGCTGCCAGCCTGTGTCCCTGCCACCTCTGACACGTGTTTTCCCTGGCAGGTACTATGTGGGCAAGCTGCTGTAACTGGTTCTGTGTGGATGGCTCCCCTGAGGAGATGCAGCCTCCGCCGGCAGCTCGAGCCCAGGCCTATTCCAACCCTGGCTACAGCTCCTTCCCCTCTCCCACCTCTTCTGAGCAGAGCTGCAAAGCCTGTGGCATGCACTTCGACAGCTCCTCCAGCAAGGTGAGTCCAGAGCCTGCCTTGCCAGGGGCAGCTGCCTTCCTTTAATTACAGACACATTTCACACACATCTCCTTGGGTCTGAGCACATTCCATGTGGGAGATGACAGCTCACCTTGGTTCTGGCTCTTCAGTCATTCTGTCACAATTAACAGGCATCATTAATGCAACTGGAAATCCTTCAGCAGTCTTCCTCAATGAGAAAGCCAAGCTGCTGATAATCACTAAAAGGAGCATTAACTTGAACATGAGTTATTAAAATTCTTATTTAAAAACACCAATGTCCTTTAAAAATAAATGTTGTGGCAAGAAGTGTAATAATGTTTGTGCTTTCAGTAAAGGAAGGTCTGCTTGCCTGTTTTCCAAGCTCTCATTGCTCAGTCTAAAAGGCAGTGAAGTTTTCTGAGGGTGTACATAGAACTGCTGAGCAAAAATAGCCCCAGACCAAACCCAAATCTATTTTATCTTACTTGTAAACTTGATTTGTGGTATATAAATGCCAAAATAATTAGTGCAACAAGACTTAATTCGACAGCCAAGTGTGCCTGGGGCATTATTTGGACATGGTGGGTCCTTTAATGCTGCTTGAAAGTGTTCCAGTGAGGAAAATTGTTCTGTGTACAAACTCTGTGGCTTAAGAAGTGTCTCATCTATAGTTGCTGAACTTAAGTATGGGAGAATTTAAAAAAATGATGAATTCTGGCCACAGCCCTTTTAGATTATATGGGAAAGTTCATAAACTGGTTTTCCTTGCACTTTTTTATTTATGTGTGAGGACACACATCTAAGGAATGGTGAGTCTTGGCAGAGCTGCTGGTTTCTGCTCCCAGGACAACAGGGATGTTGATGCATTTTTGCACTGAGAAGTGCTTCAGGAATCAAACCCTGGTGATATATTTTGGGGTGTGTGAGTGTGCTGAGACTTCTCCTGGTGCTGGGTCAGCTGCAATGGGGCCGTCCCTGCTCGTGACTCTGTAGCGTTGTCTTTGACATTGTCCTCATTCAGCCACGTGTCCGCACAAATGCTTGTGGAGAGAGTTATCCTGGACTCAGCACTTGCTGTTGGGCATGGTTGCAAATAGTGGAGGTGGAGATAATTCTGAAATGAAACCATTTCAGGCAGTTGTGAGCTCAACAGCAGAACCACAGCCTTGATTTCCCCAGTGTCTCCTAAATACCTGTTCTATATGACCTGCCCTTAGAGCAGTGTCTTGTACAGAGCCATCAGTGGCTCCAGGTGAGCTCTGACTGGGGACAGGGAAAGCTCTGGTGCACAAATTATAGAGGATCTGCTGAAGTTGTTGAAAACGTTCCTGCCCTCAGCAGCTTCCCCCTTTTCCTATGGGATCTGGTGTCTGATGACGCCGTGCCCGTGTCCAGCCGCGCCCACTCCAGGCTGGCAGGGTAATTGAGTCTGAGGTTTATATTCTGTATTCCAAAGGGGCTCCCAAACCTCCTCCCACCTTCCTGCTGCCCCAGCTCCTGAGCAGTGATTTCTGAGAGTGGCTGGAGCCTGATGCTGCAGGTGGGAATGCTGGAACAGCTGCAGGAGGGGCTGCCAGAGCTCACCCATGAGGGAGCTGAAAACATCACTGGTGTGTTTGTGAGCCATGGTGATTGCTCAGGGCTCTTGCTATGGAGGGAGAAGTGTATGAAATCTCACTGTGCTGCAAGGGCAGCATGGAAAACTGCATTCTCTCCTGGGAGAGGCAGCACCTTTGAACTCCAGTTAATGTTTATTCTGAAATAAAGTGGATAAAAATTAATTCCTTCTGCACTGGTGACCATAAGGATAGCCTAGATTGCTTTAAAAAAGCCCAAACCCAACAAACCAGCAAAAACCCCCATGTAAAGCATTTCAGGGCTGTCTGACCCGGCTGATTGTGCTGTCAGCAGCAGGCAGATGTGGTCTGACCTTTTAGGAAAGTTTTAATGTACAACATTTGAAACTAATCCTTCTGAAGAACACAGTGCCTTGAATCACTGCCCTTTCAGTCAGAGTTCAGTGAAGCTGTAAGATGTGCTTGATGCTGAGATGTAGCCAAAATGCCCATGTTTAAGCGTTTGGTGCTGAGACAGAGGCTGGGGAGGGTGTCTTCTCTGAAGATAAATCCTGGTGCTGAGCTGCTAAGTCAGAGACGTGCCTGTGTTTATTTTCACTGCCCAAATGTATCCTTTGATAACTGAGGCAGCATTACTGTTAATTGCAAGAAAGCATTTGGTAGAACAGCCCTTGTGCTGTGTTTGCTTTGTGATACCTGAAAATGGGAGTGCCCAAGTAGGGGTCTGGTTTTTCTGGCTTTCCCTGCCAGAGAAAAGTGGGGCTGCTTCGGGGTTTTGGGCTGTTTTGTGCAGTTTTTGTGTTGTTGGGGTTTTTTAAATCTCAAATCTTCTGATTGCTCCCAAGGGGGATTCAGAGGGCAAGGGTTACCAACAGGGTTATTTTCCACTTCTCTGCCTTTATAGATTTGTTTTGTTCCTCTGCTCTAGGCACACACAGCCATCAGTTCCTGTCTCTACCCTGCAAACTTCCCGAGGAACAGGATTGCTCCTGCAATCACAGGGTCACAAAACGTCAATTACATACTATTTTTTTTAATGATGATGAAGTTAAGGAAAACTCCTCCAAACTGGATGTTCTGTGGAAATTGCTCTTCCTGCCTTGCTTTGTGATTGGTGAAAGTCCCTTTTCCTTGGCAGGCCCCCAAAGAGCAGTTTTGAGATGAGGTTTTCAAGAGTTTCTCTCTGTGGTAGAAATTTTCATGTCTTAAAATGCTTGAGCAGGAAATTGGGATTCTTTCCAGTGAGTATCACTGTGAGTGTAGTACAGTCTCTAAATGAGAGGCCTGGAGGTGTTAACTGGGGAGCAGGGAGGGTTTCAGGCTGAAAAGGGCATCAGAAAGAGCTTTTGTAAGCAAGTCGTGTATTTACACACTGTAAAACAAGCAACATCTGCTTCCTTTCAGTTAGGATGTTCTTCAATCACTAGAGTAGTTCATAAACCAGCTTTTTGTCTTTGAATTTGTATTTATTACTTCTTCAACTCCACCTGTGTGTTTTTCCTTGCACAGCTCTGAAGGATCAGGATGTCAGGATTTCAGAGGTTGCTTGGCTTCTCTGAGGCTGTGAATTAACATTTTTAACCAGCACTGAAACCACTTCTTTCTTCTCTCGGACTTTTTAACAGGCACATTATGTGGCTGTTCTGCTGCCATTCCTATTGGAAAATGTAGAATTTGCCTTTCCAAAGGGTTGAGCGGTCAAATTTCTGCAGAAGTCAGCATAGACTGTGAGTGCTTGGAACTGCTGAAAATCAAGCCCTGAGTGACAGATCAGAGCAGTATCAAATACAAACATTTAACAACAACATTTAACCTGTTAAGTTTTTAACTGTCTGGAACATAGTGTTTCCAAAACTTTGAACACTTTCTCCTTTTCCAGCACTAACTGGTATAAAGTATGTGTATTGTTTTCAAAATAAGCTATTTTTGTATAAATAAATGTCAGATTCTTTGATGTCTGTGAGACCTTGCTGTTCCCTGTCCTTCTTAAGGTGAAACAAAGATTCATTCCATGATTGCAGCAAATTGGAGGCAAAAAAGGGGCTGGAAATTCATTCAGGGCAGGTATTTATGAAAGAGAATGTTTTTAAGTAGTTCCCTTCAATGCTGGAGCTTCCTAATGCGCAGAACAATGTGCACAACTAGCTGGAATTCACTTACAATCTGCTGCCTCAATCTCCTGATTTCCTTTGGCTTCAACTGCATGAGCAGGTGCAGAAAATTCCTGTCGTGTGAGGGAATCTTGTCAGGATATCACATTTCATTCTGGGTAAATGGAGTGGGAATGGGGCTTCTCTGAGAACTGAGAAACCTCCTGATTGCTCAGGGATCAATCCTTTTCCTCCTGTAGGAACACGGGTAAGCACTTGGCACTTTTTCATGGATCGGAAGGTTTTGATTGTGCTTTAAGAGCAGCTGCTGCTTCCTTGGGCTGCGGCTGCCGGGTGCTGCACGGGCTGGGTCTGATTCCTTCCTCTCTTTTTCCCAGCACATCTGCTTGGACTGTAAGAAGAACTTTTGCACGTCCTGCTCCAACCAGCCCGAGGGTGGGCCCCTGCTCTGCCACCTCTGCCAGCGCTTCCGAGCCACGGCTTTTCAGCGGGAGGAGCTGATCAAGATGAAGGTGAAGGATCTGCGGGATTACTTGGCGCTCCATGAGATTTCCACAGAGTTCTGTCGTGAAAAGGAGGACCTGGTATTCCTGATCCTTGGCCAGCAGCCTGCAATTACCCAGGAAGATCAGATAAGAACAAACACATTTAATACCAGTGCCCCTGGACAGCAAGACTTTGTGAGTCACTCCCCAACCAACCTGGCCTCTCCTACCTCACACGATGAGTCCTCAGTGTCTGCAGATCCCATCTCAAGTTCAGAAGCTCAGGAACAGCAACAGGTACAGTCTCTGGCCAGAGCCATCTTCTGCAAACTCATTCCTCTCTATTTTTGGATTGACTACTAGGATGTTGCATGTGGTTTTGCTGTGTAAAGCTGTGTCTTGCTGTCACTAACTTTGATGTGCCATTCATTGTGGAATTGAGTTTGCAGAGCTGAATATATCGAGTGTTCACTCTCAGAGCATCATCAGTGCTCTGGGATGTGTTTTCTCTGGTGCTCACACTTCCATTGCCACAAGATGCTCCTGTGACTGCTTCCTTTGGTACTTGCTGATGGCTTCTGGCACGTGTTTGGAGATGTAATTAAACACTTGATACTGTTCTTTAGCTCCTGTGCCAGATAACAAGCACAGTCTAAAGCAGTTTTGAAGCTGGAACTGATCACAGGTGATGGGGGCTGGGTGAGGTTTTTGGTATCTCCTGCATTCAGATCAATAGAAGACAGACCCTGAGTCTGTTGCCAGGTCTTGGTTTATGATGAACCTGCAGTTCTGATGAACCTTGGCAGGTGCATTTGAGCTTAATTATTTTTTATTGACCTTGCTGTGTTTGTCTTTCTGCTCTCTGCTAAGGAAAGTTTACTCAGTGTTTGACATCTGCTCCTTGTCCTATTACAAAGTTAATGGGTGTATTCAGTTCCCTGGGGGCCAGAGCTGTGAAAATGTGTGCACCTTCTGCTTCCTCAGCAGATATATCTAGTTCAAAAGAAGAGTTCTCCTGGGAGCATGTTTTTTACAAATCATTAAAAGGCATTTTCATTCCCTGGTTTTCCAGTTTTTTACCAGCTCTGCTGTCTTCCCTGGCTGCCCCGTGATACATTTCAGCCTCTTGTCCGGACTTGCCTGACATCCTGCTGCAGTTCAGGCTCTTTGATCCTGATTGTTACTCTTGGGCTCTGTAAATATTAACAAGTCCCCACTTGGATAAGTGAGATGGTAACATTACAGTCTCTTTGTCAGTAGGAAACCAGAGGGAACACTGGCTGCTGGGGGTGAGTCAGCTGAAATTACACTGCTCATTTCATCGAGTGTTCAAAGTAGTGCCCAGCTTTTCTTCTCCAGCTCTGTGGCTGCTGCTCCGTCACTCGGGGTCTCCTGTTTGCCCACTGCAGACCCCACCTGAGGAGGGTCTGATTACTGCCTGGTTACTGTGGGGAGCTGAGCTCTGGTAGAGGAGGGTTCTGCAGAGCCTTGCACTGAGAGCTCTGACATCACACCACAGCACAGTGTGACCCTCAGGGAAGGACTGCAGGGATACACATACAAATTTAGTGTGTAAATCTGGTCTCCTCCTGATCCAGCCTGCAGTTCTGGACTGGGGCTTTCAAGGTTCAGCTTCAGCTGATCCCATAGGGATCAGCAAGTGTTACTTGGTGTGAGTGCTGCACGGGTCAAACCCTCTGTGAGTGTGCCTGGTTTGTGCCTTGTCCTGTCCATGTCCTTCCAGAGGTCAGGGACTGCAGTGACAGTGCCCTGGAGTTGATTTCCCTCCAGAAACCCACAGCTGGTGAAAGGTTTATTTCCTCTTCCAGGCCAATGGCCATGTGCCTCCGAGCCCAGCCTATGGAACAGCAGCTGAGGATGCAGCAGAAGAAGCAGCAGCAGAGGACGAGATAGAGGTTTGTGTGTCCTGGACTTGGATGGCAGGGAATACCAGGTTTCCTGGGCTGGATTTGCTACCAGAGGTGAACAGTAACTGAGACTGACCAAACCCAATCAACCCCTTCTGTGGCATCATCTTGTCCTCCACGTACAGAAAGAGCTGGTGTCACTTGGACACCAGAGCAGAAATTATTTAGTTCTATTTGAAAATTTGTGTTTCTGATAGGTGACTTCAGAGTAGCCACTTCTCTGTACACCCAGACCTGAATTCCTGCTAACACACATGCTGAAAGTTGATTGAAATCTCAGTTCAAGGTGTTGAGGACAGGAATGATTCCCTCTTTGCTCCCTCCCAGTCCAGTGACTCCGAGGATAACCTGGTGCTGGGCAGGAAGGCCTCCCTGTCTGACCTGACCAGCATCGGGGACATCAACGCACTCTCCGTGCGGCAGCTGAAGGAAATCCTCGCCCGCAACTTCGTCAACTACAAAGGCTGCTGTGAGAAGTGGGAGCTGCTGGAGAGGGTCACTCGCCTCTACAGAGAGAAGGACCTTCAGCATCTAGGTGAGAAACTCAGCAAACATATGCCTGTGTTCTGGGTTTATTGTTTTTACAGGCAGCTGGACAAGGAAATAGAACTTGACATTTCTGGTGCAGCAAAATGAGGAGGAAGGAGGGAGTGTTTTGTACACAGTGAAAAGGAGCTGAACTCTGCTCAGCACTCCTTGTTTGAGGAGAGAGTTGTGGGAGCCCTGCAGCAGCAGCACGGGGGCTGTGCATCCTTCACCCTTGGTGTTGGATCCCACTGGGCACTGCCTCACCCTCACAGAAGCTGGTGGGTGGCTGGACACAACTGGATGTGCTGAGCTCTTATCCCTCAGCTTGTGGTACCTGGCAAAGCCAGCAGGGAAATGCCCTGCCCAGCAGGAAACTGCCACCAAAGAGCAGCTGGGAGATTGAGGGCATGTGCTCAGAGCAGTGGCTCCCAGGGCTGCCCAGCCGTGGGTAGCTGGGGTTTCACTCTCTGACCACCAGTGTTCCTGCTGAGCCTGCACAGGTGGCTGTGAGGGGACAGGTGCATATATCTGGAATATATCTGGCTTGATTTTCCAGGTGCACCTCCAGGGGATTTCTTAAAAAAGACACACATTTGTAAATTACTTACAAAAGAAACTTAACACTTTGATTTCATACATTTGTTTCTCAGTGCTGTCCCAAGTAGTGTTGTTTTCTTAAACACATCTCTCTAGGCTTTGTCTTCTACAGATGATCCAAGATTTAAGACAGCAGCTTTGGGGTTATATTCTTTCATTATCTTGTGCTTTTGAGGAAATTTATCCTTTTCTTTCACTCACTGTGTGTCTGTGTTCAGTCACTTGGTGATTGTGTAACAGCAGAGGAACTGGCACAAGGGGCTGCTGCAGGTGCAACACTGGGAAGCCAAACTCTGCACACATTCCAAGGCTGCCTTAAAAATTGGATCCCTTATCTCTGGGAAGCTTTAACTGTTCTGTAAGCTCAGTGTAGGAGAGAGTTCTTGTCAGTTGTTGAACCTGTCCTGATCAGAGCCCAGACTGAGCCTCCCATGGTGATCAGCAAAAAGCAGTTTTGGTTTAGCAACTCCCTCAAGGCTTTCAGCCCCCAGCTGCCTTCTCTCCCAGCTTTTCAGATTCTCACCAAGTCTCTCTCTTTTTCTGTTGCAGTTTTGGACACTGATGATCAAACCGGTGAGTGAGATCCTTAATCATGGAGTTATTCATTGGGAAAAACCCTCCACAATCCAGTCCAACCAGCGCTGCCAAGGCCACCCCTAAACCATGTCCCCAAAAATGCCACTTCTGCATGGCTTTTAACCCCCCCTCTGGGGTTGTTTATGCCACCACTGCCCTGAGCAGCCCGTTTCAAAGCTTGACAACCCTTTGGAAAATGGGTATCAGAAAACATTTCTATCTAAACCTCCCTGGCACAATTCGAGGTAATTTCCTCTTGTGCTGTTACTTGGGAAGAGAGACCCATGTTACTTTATTTGCCTCATCACTGAGAATCTCAGTGCTGTTTACTTCCATCTCACAGAAATTACTGTACAAAAGCTAAAACTCCTGCTCCTTGCCAGCTGCTGGAGGAGCCACAAGAATTCCTTTGCAGACCTCATCCCTTAGGGAATCCCTTCAGCAGAGCCAACTTGGATTTCACCAACCCCCCACCCCTCCCTGTGTCTGACCCATGGGTGCTGTCCTGTCCCCTCAGGTGGTGCTGGGCTCCCCAGCACCGAGGACAACCTGTGCAGGATCTGCATGGATGCTGCCATCGACTGTGTGCTGCTGGAGTGCGGGCACATGGTGACGTGCACCAAGTGCGGGAAGCGCATGAGCGAGTGCCCCATCTGCCGCCAGTACGTGATCAGGGCTGTGCACGTCTTCAGGACATAAAGGTGGCTCTGGGGGCAGGGCTGCTGTGCCTTAAAGCCTCAGTGCTCTTAGGGAAAGGGCCAACATCCCTGCCAGTAGTTGTTACCCTGGAGATTAGCATGGACCCCCTGCAAGGGAGGGAAGGAGGAAGCCCGGGGAAAGCTGCTCTGCTCAAGCCATGCCCGACTCTGCTCATCCACCATCGTGCTTTACACCACAGTGCCTGGACTCCTTGGAGCTCATTGCCAGCAATCATTAACCACCTCCATCCTAGGATAATCTGAGGACAGATGAATGCCCAGCTTTCCACCAGGAAGATCAGCTCCAGAGGCTTTGTATTTTCCTCTGAATAATAAAGTGAACTGGGGTCTCAAAAAGTGTCCTTTGTTTTGCTGCTCAGGCTATGCCCTGCAACAGCTTGATTTTTGAGGATTAAAATGTCACTGTAATTGTTAATTTTACTTTTATTTTTAATTTAATGTAAAATTGTTATGCTTGCAGGACAGGCAGACCGCCCCTGCTTTCCCTAATTCCAGCCTAGTGCAATTGTGGAAAAATGTGTAATTTTATATCAAGGTTGTCTTTGTATTACTGAAAACTATTGGGGAGGGAGGCTGGGAAGGCTCAGCCTTGCCCTGTGTGCTGGATTTTTGTTTCTGTGCCAGAGGGAGGTTTCTGGTTTGATTTTGTCGACTTTGACTTCACAGCACGTGCCAGAGGTGGGGCTCAAACTGAGCTGCCCTCGCTTACTGAGGGAGTTACAAATCCAAGGCTTGAGTCTTCCCCAGGTTTAGTGAGGAAACTGCAGAGTAGTGAGGGCTCCACTGCTACACAATCATATTTAAGTACAGGTGACTTTTTTCTTTTTTTAGAAGGGAATCATGGAAGAAAGCCTTTGTCTCCCTTGGATCTGTGAGCAATCTCCACTGCACATCAGCTTCCCCCAGGGCTCAGTTTTACAGTTCTGTTACTTTCCACTGCTTATCAAAAGCAATTTTTTCCTTTCTGCTGGTGAGTGGGGAGAGGGGCTGTGGCCTGATCCCTGACAGCTCTTCTGGGCAGTGTGTTCAGCTGGAAGAGACTTGGAGAAGCCAAGCAGTTCTTGCTGGAGGTGATTATAACTGGTGTTTGCCTCAGTGGCCTACAAGCATTCTGAGCTGAGACAGGGCCAGGAGCAGCAGCTCAGTGCAGGAGCTGCAGCCAAAACAGCTCCTGAGCTGAGAAATCCGTGGCTCAGGAGGGCAGGAGAGCCATGGATTTCCCACTGAGGTGGTCTCAGAACTTCACAAAACTGCAGCAGTTCACTGCACTCACATTCTGAGTTCTCCCTCTGGCCCCGGTCAGGCTGTTCTTTAATCTTTGACTTAAGGTTGAACAGATCCAGCATGTGAACAAACTGAACAAGTCAGTGCATGATGACAGAAAAAAGGGCAGGTAAGAAGTGACTGTTTGCTCTGGAGAGGGCACAGAGACCTCAAAGAACTGCAGGAATACAAAAAGTACTGAACAGCCTCATTTAGGAAATTCACTGTGAAAATTCATGTTGTCATATTTTTCAATAAACTCAGGGCTAGGGGAATTTAGCAGGAAGAAGATGATTCCCCTATGGATAGATGTACTTTTCCTTGTAGAGGGTAGGCTGATTTTCTACAGCAGATAAATCAAGCTGCAGCTCAATGCCTGAAATTTTAGGGATGAGAAGATCCACCCACCCTGTGACTCCAAAATGTGCTTTGTGAAGGGAGGACTCTTCTTGTTCCCCTTGTAGAAATGGATGCTCTGCTTATGAATATGAGTGAGTTGTTTTTAAAGGAAAATCAAAACCTGGAGGAAACTGATTAATGATCCAAAGGAATATAATGTTCTGAACTAATAAATGGAAATATTTATGTGCTTTATGTACACTGTACATTGTTTAAAGATTTTAAAAGTTAATATTCTACTTGAAAGGGCATGTTATTCACCATTAAATCCTCTGGTACTACGACAGTTAAACTTACTAGTTTTGGTACAGAAGTTTGGTTTATAATTTTATAATAAAGTTGAAATGTGATTTAGTTAACTTTGTTTCTGACTGTTACAAGTAGAGATCTTATCTCAGCCAGAAATTGGGATCCCAGGTGCTTAAATGTTATTAGTGGCGGGGTACAGAAGAGGTGTAGGGGGAAAAAAATTACCTGACAACACAAATGACCTTGGCAGCACAGCCAAGAGTCCCGTGGAGCTGCTGGTCTGTTTTCCTGAACAGGAAGAGAAGAACCTTTGGAAAGTAAGTCCTGACAGCAAAGGAGAAGCTGCTTCAGTTTTATTTCTTTATCTATAAAAATACCCAAACTTTAAAAACCCAAGGAGACTAAACCAGCACCTGGATAAGGGCGGTGGTTGGTCTACAGTATGGGCAGGAACATGGGATGCAGCAGTTCAGAGAACTTTAATTCATTCTATAGGGTTGCTCTGGATCTCTGTAGCTACTCCTGAGGGCATTTCCCTTCTCTCCACCCCTCCGTGGAGGAACGTCCCTGTTCCTTCCCCGTGTCCCTGTCCCAGCTGTTGCGTGCCAGCACTGCCCCCTCTGCTAGCACGGGGCCACCAGCCTGCGCTTGCGGATGCACTCCCAGATCCACCTGGGGGTCACCCTCTGTGCCCCGGGGTTGTCCTCAATGTCCCCAATCACGTGGGTGGCCGAGGCCGTGTCAAACTCCTCCACCAGGTCCCCGTCGAAGGCGATGAAGTAGCGGCGGATTCGGGCAAAGTCCTGCACGGAGGGCGCCAGGTACAGCTTCACCCCCGTGAAAATGTCCAGCAGGGGCTGCTGAGGGGGGAAGGACAAGCAGAGCCTGGGCAAAACCTTCCTTGGAATGGAAGTGAACAGGTAACAACTGCCCCAGCCTCCCCCACCCTGCTGTGGCTGCTCTCCTGTACCTTTTTTCCGTTGTCTTCCATCTCAGATGCTTTTCTCTTCTCCCCTCGTTTCTCCTCGGATTTCTGAGGGGATCTAATGTCTCCTTTGCTCTCTAAAAACAGAAATTTGGCTCGTGGATGTGCTCTGTCCAGATACTTGTTGTGTATTAAAGAGCAGAAGGAACAGGTTTCCTCCCCTCTTTCTGGGAAATCCATTACTGTCACTAGTGAGACATTATTTCTCTACTGGCACTGGTGTGGGGCATCCTCCTGCCCCCATTCCCAGGCTGCTGCTGCCACCTGCCCTCCCATGCTGTCACCAGTGTGTCCTCTGTGAAACTGCTCAGCAATCTGCTTCACGTTCCAGCCCCGTTCACCTGGAAATCACCTCCAGCCACGTGTCCCTTTACACACATGAACTCCATCCAAATCAAATTAAACACTGGCTCATGGCCAACAATCTCACACCAAAGGCTGTCACCTGCAGGGATGGGAGCAGGGCCAACCTGAACAGTACCATCAGAGCTGTTTCCATCCATTTTTCCCAATCCCAGGACATCTCAGAGCTGTGGCTACTCGATTCATACTGGGCCAAACCAAGGATCTGAACAGCTTTGCCCATTATCCCCAAGATCCTTGTGAAAGGTGGGATCATCAAGAAGGCAGGGACCCAGAGCCAGCCTGCACAGGCCACAGCCCAGGCTCCTTCCTGAAAGCACCATCCTCTTACCTTCTGCCTTCTGGGCTTTTGCAGGTGACTTGCTTGGGGGACTCTTAATACTGCTGTGAGGTGTGGAAGACCTGGAATTCCCATCATTCTCTCCACTGCTGCCAGCTGTGGATTCATCTTCCTCCCCAGCTGTAACACTGAAATCAGCCTTCTCCTTGGAGAGCTGGTACAGCTCCTGCCCAGAGGAAACACAGCACTGATCATGTCTGACACTGACACGAGCTGTGATGCAGAGGCTGCTCTGCTTTTCTCCCCCCATGAAGTGTTTACTCAAAAGCTTTCTCTTCCTGCACCTCTCTGCAGTCATTTTCCTGTCAACTCTGTCCCAGCTCCCTGCATTCCACCCCTCTCCTGGCATTAAGGAAAGTCACATAGGGAAGAGCAAAAGCCACATCCTCATCATCTGCTACAGGGCATGAAGGATGAGCAGTGGGAATGGCCCATCTGCAGCGAGGTTTGTTTCTCTCTCCTCCCCACAGCGATCCTGGCAGGCTCTAGGGGGCTGCATCACTCCTGTTTTCTGTGGCACAAGCAACCCTGGCAGCTGCTGCCAGCCCCAAACTGCAGCAACTCCCCCAAGCACAGAGCTCCCCCAGAGCAGGGCTGGCACCAGGCTCCTTCCCCTCAGCACAGGAGGGTGAGGGGTGGCTGCAGCCCCGGGGTGACATTTGGCCCCTGTGCCCCACAGGCACTTCCCAAATGCCTCTCCCAGTCTCAGCAACTGATGGGAAACTGAGTCAGTATGGAGACAAATGTCTGCCCAAGGAGGTGGTGGAGTCACCATTCCTGGATGTGTTTTAAAAAAGCCTGGACTGGCAGTCAGTGCCTTGGTTTAGTTAGGTCTCAGGTTGGACTTGATGATCTCAAAAGGTCTTTTCCAACTGAGTTCATTCTGTGATCACTTCTGGGGAAGGCAATTCCTCACCCTGTCACAAGAGCTGATGGAACCAACTGCCAGCTGAGACCTCTGACAGGGCACACCACCACAACAACTCAGGGGACCTGAGAGACCTCCCCAGCAGAACAATGCAGCCTGAGCCTGGCATGAAGGGAGAATGGAAGGGGCCATCACAGGCAGAGGTGCCTTCAGTGCATGCTCTGATGTGTCTGTGGAGCACAGCCTGGTGCAGCTGTGTTAATTACCAAAGAGTGGGAACAGCCTTGCCCTCACAGCTGTGGGTGTGATAAGAGTGAGGGAGTTGGTGGAAAGTCAGTTGGAGTCTGCTGGCTGTGCTGTGAGGAGGAAGGGGCAGGAGGTCGTGTGAGGGACAGAAAGGGTAAGATGTGGTACAGGAGACAGACAGGGTTAGGTGGCCATGCTAGGGCCAGGAAGCAGTGAGCTGGAACTGCAGAGAGAAGAGAGAAGAAGGAGAGAAAGAGCCAGAGCCGTGTGGATCTGCCCATGGGAAGGTATTAAAGGTATTAAAGACTTTTAGCTAAAAAAGGTGCTGATGCCTGAAGCCCTGTGAAGTTTTACTGAAGCTCTCTGGGTGTCATGGCCATCCCTACAGTGGCAGCCAGGTGCTGCCCTGGCTGTGCTGCCCACCTTGAGCTGCTGCAGGTTGGTGGCAGTCTGCCAGTCCTTGTCGTCGCGGATGCGGGTGCAGCGTGGGAAGCGGATGGAGATCCCGTCCGCAGTGTGAGCCTCGGCCTTGGAGAACTCTGCCCCCGTGATCTCCCACACTGGGGCTTTCTGCACACAGAGGGAGGAAACCACGTCACATCCCTGTGCTCTCTCAGCAGGCAGCTCCAAGCGTCTCAGCCACACTCACTCTCAACCCCTGCACGCTTCCATTTACACAAACTGACATTCCTGCTCACCTTTGTTATAAAAAGCTACTTTTTCACTAAGCCAGAGATCCTTCTCTAACACAAAATGCCAATTTCTAAGTAACTCCTTCTCCTTCAGGCATGCAGAGCATACTGACACACTCCCTACAACAGCAGCAACTTTTGGGCCGCAGCTGTGTTTCAACCCTTTTAAATCAGATTTCTCATATCTCAAATTTAAAGTAAGCTCACTTCTGGAAGGGATTTAATGCACAAGAATATTTCCCAAAAGTGCTGCAGGTATGATTTCTTCATGAAGCTCTTAGCCTCAAATGCACCTGCAAGATTGAGAGATAAAAACTTGTGCTTAATTTCCCGTTCCAAGTATGAAGATTCATTTTGCAACAGAGACAACTTCTAAGTTGTCCTTCTAAAGGATTTATAGAAGATTGCAGAATGAGGGCTGGGAAATGTTAAATGATTATGAGAGCACTTACCTTTGGATCTGGGACAATGAAGTCTGGGTAGTAGATTTTGTTAATTTTTAGCCACCTTGGAATTTTACTAGGATCCTATTAATTAAAAGCACAAAATTAAAATCATTGACATTTCTCATTATATAAAAACATAATTCTACAATAGAAGCTGCTGAAACACAACTTAGAAGTAGATCAGCATGGAGGTATTACACTGCCTTTGCATGGATGAAACTTGCACTGATGTGCAGCTGTTTCTTTCATCTAGAAAATCACAGACATTGCTTGAAACACAGGCCTCAGTTCCTGTCATTCCATGTGTGAAACAAGAACAGTTGCTCCAGTTGTGATTCATGTAAAATTGCCTGGGTTTTTTTGAGATTCTACAACCTTGATGCAAATGGCCTTCAGGATGTCAAGGTAATATTAAAATTCAGCTCTCTGTTTATTTGTCCAGCCTTGAAAAGCAAAGTAAGTCACTCACAGAAATCTAAACTCCAACCCCAGGGTATGGAGCCACCAGAGTCTGACTTAGCACTTCCCTCCCACAGCCCCATCTAGTGACTGCCTTTGCCAATCACAGCGTGCCCAAAAATCCAGATAAAAGATTGGTCTCTTCCCAACAAAACCTTGTCCTAGCAGGAAACAGATGGTGCCTGGCTTCCCACCCAGTGTCTGGGTATGGATCCCAGGCAGTGCCTCCTCCAGGAGCTGGCTGCTCTCACACCTCACTGGTGTCAAGTGCCTGATGTGCTTTAACTCTGACTCATTCCTGGCAGGGCACTGCCACCCTGCAGTGAAGCAGGGCCTTAAGGACAGCTGAGCCCTTTGCTGAGCATCCCTTGGCTCCCCCCTCTCACCTTGCTGATCTTCACCATGTCCAGCTCTGTCTGCAGCCGTGCCAGGGTGGCGTCGTCGTGGCCACCAGCGCACTTGGTCACCGTGCACCACTTCTCACTCTTGGGATCGTAGCAGCCCATGAGGAAGATGGACATCATCCCACCTGCACAGGGACACCAGGCTTCACCCCTTCCACAGCACAAGCCACAGCTTTTCAGAACCAAAGCCCAACCACCTGGGCTGGTGGTGGTTGCGGAGCCACTCACAAAGCTGAACAGAGCCCCAACAGCCCAGCCCAACACCCCCAGCCCTGCTGTGACAACCCACAGCAAGACCATGATGGGCTGCAGCAGGTAACCACTGCTTCAGCCACACTGGGGCCTGGAATTGGAACACCTTGGGAGTTCCTTGACCACATCTGTGACTTAACTCCAGACCTACCTTTGCTGCCTTGTCCATAGAAAGCCCCCAGCACCACCAGGTCAGCTGTGTCAGCCATTGCCCCCTCGTTGAGATAATCCTTCTTCACCTTCAGCCAGTGGCGCTTCCCTGGTTCATAATTACCCTGTGCAAAGGAAGGCACAGCCCCCTCAGACACATCCCCTGGTGGGCAGCAGCTCCTCAGACAGCCCTGGCAGCTCCTGAGCACAGCAGGAGGAGCAGCTCAGACTGGATGTCAGCACTGAGAGGAACCCAGAGATGTTTCTGGAATGCTCAGTGTGTGATTCTGTCCCAGAGCTGACTCCGTCTGTTGTCATTCCCCAATTCCCAGCTTACAGCAGTACAGGGTGAATGGGAACTTGCCTTTATATCTTTCAGCACCAGCCCTTCCAGCCCCTCCCGGATCACTCGGGTGATCATGTCTGCCAGATCTGAAGCTTTCTGCAAAGCATGAAAAGCCATGGTTAGCTCAGGACTATAAAAAGGGCTGAGGTCTTCAGGCTTTTTGTTTGGAGCAGTGGTGCACTAAACCCAAAGCACCTGCAGAGGGAGGAATAGCTAATTTCATAATACTTTCCCAAGGAGAAACCTGTACATGTTCTCTTTGCTGCACATGCAGTGATAGAGCTGGGAATATGTACCCAGAAGAGAAGGTTTGTCTGGTTCAAAAATACCCCTCAGAGATGTGGCTGCCCCACTGGCTGTGTCCCAGTATGTCCCATATCAGATCTGCTCAGCCAGCAGTGCCAGCTTCCTCCTCCATTCAACTGCCTTGGGACCTCTGAACCTTCTTCTGCCCCAAAAGTCCAAGCATTCTCCACCAAAGCCAAAGAGCCAGAGAAATCAGTAGCAATGGGAAAAATAATGGGACATTGTGCATATTCAAAGGAAAATCCCAGCACGCTGCTGCCTAAACACAGGTTTTAGCAGCCAGGATGGCTCAGGGCTGTGTTTGGGAAGTGGCCCAGTGTGGCTCCCTCCAATCACACTGCAGCCACAGCTCTGCACTGCACAGCACACACTGAGTGACAACAGGACTGAGCTCCTCCTAGCAGGGTCAGAGTGGCAATGGCTACAAAAATCATCAACAAGCCAGAAAACCTGAGGTATGCAAATTAAGATTGTACTGAAGGCCTTGGGGCCAGGAAAAGATGGGAATACAACATTGGCTCAAGAAATCCTGCACACAGAGAGGAAGGAGAACCATTTTGCCAGAGTGAACTTGTAGAGTTAATCATGAGAAAAAGCCAAGTGGTGGAGGAGCAGGGTGAGGGCTGTGAGGGCACACTGGACTCACTGTGACATGTTTCATCTCTGAGAACAGGATCCTGTTGGGAATCTCCACCATGTTGTCGTGCAGGAACTTGCGCCGTTCGGAGAGGGGCCTAGAGCAGGGCATGGAGAATGAGGGATCAGCACCAATCCCAACAGGAACATGGAAAAAGGCCTTAAAGGCATTAAATGATTCATCCTAGAGAGTACCAAAGAGGACAGCTAGTTCTTACTTTCCTCCAGAAGTGATAAAATGGGAATTCCAATGTTGACAGTGTGTTTAGAGGATGGAAGATGAGCAGCTGACATGCAGCTAATCCCAAAATTGTGGAGGGCAAGAGGAGCTCCACAGGGAAACTCCTTGGCACAGCAAGGTCCCTCCCCTGCTGCCCTGATTTCCCAGCGAGTGGCAGCCCAGCTGAACTGGTCTGTGTGCATTAATGAGCTTTTCCAGCCAGTTCATCCTGGGAAACCAGCCCAGCCACTCTCCCCTGCCACACACACCTGTCCATCAGGCTGATGTCATTGAAGTAGATGCAGTCAAACACAAACAGGCAAACGTTGGCATCCTGGAAAGCAGCTTTCTGAAATACAATTAACAGAATCCTGCAGTCACAGCAAACAGTTTTAGCAAAGGAATAAAAGGATAGGTTTTCATCTCTGTATTATTTTAGGTGTGATAAGCTTATGCCTCTTCTGAAAGAAGCATTCTGAGAATTAAGATTTACACTGAATGTGTCCAAGCACAAGCTAAGAAGATAAAAAAATATTCATTTTCTAGGAATGGGAAATAATGCTAAAAATATTAATGGCTTTGGGCAATGCAACATCTGTCACTACTGCTGCAAAAAACCCCACCACATTTCTACAGACAGCAGATTAATGGCTACTTTTAACTTAAGCACTTATATTTTAATTCTCATTTTCCTGCCCTCTTCCTCACCCCCATTCAGTCTAGACACAAGCACTACATAACACTTACATGGAATAATCACTGTGCTCCCCCAGGCTGCCATACATTGCTCAAGCCATGAGAAACAATGACAGAATTGCAAGATTATCCATAGATTTTTTAGTATTATTGTAATATTAATTGAAAAATAGTATTTTAGTATTAATATCTTGAGATGAAGTTCTATTAATGTGCTGCCAGTGATCAGGTTAATATCAAGTCTACTGTATTAGAGGAGTAGCTTTTCAATATCAGCCTTCTCAATAATCTTATTTTTTCCCCTAGATGCCCTAACAAGCACCAGAGCTCTGAAATTATCCTGTGATAACAAACTGTGTTTAAGTCAGCAGAATAACAGCCTCCAAACACACACAAAAATTTATTTAATTTTTTTTTACCTTGTGAACACCAAGAGTCCCAAAAGGAAGTGGCTTGCCAGTTTTATTGTCAATCAGGAGAACTTCTGAATCCAGGATCATACTTTGCCCACCAGGGAAAGCCTGGGGGATGAAATCCTTAAAATGGGCTACCTTGGGAAAAGGAAAAAAGAGAAAAAAAAAAAAAAGAAAAGTAACTGGCTGAATAGAGGAATTCACTCCAATGCAGGTGTTTTCTCCACAAGGATATGAGGCACACGTGGCACATCTGCACTTCTATGGTAACCACAGCAGTCTACAAATAGAAAAATGAGGCTTTCATAAACAGAACCCAGTCACTCAACTGGCACCAAAACCGCAGTGCACAGAGAGGATTCTACAGCAGACAGATGAAATTTAATTTCAAGCTCTTAATGTGCACCGGAATTAAATGATTACAGTTTCAAGCGCTGCTTTTCCACATTCTACCCATCTATATAAATTAGGAATAAGTGTACAGGAGAAGGAACCCTCCTTGCCTGTAGAAGGAGGCTATTGGGAGTGCAGTGGAGGGGCTGGCACCGGGGGGAGGCAGTGCTTACTTTGTGGGGGAGCACAGGTTTGAGGCTCCTGCTGAAGTAGCTGAAGTGATCGCCGTTCTTGTGCACCTGCACGCGCTCGCCGTCGTATTTGATCTCGGCGTACATCCCGTTGGGACACTTCTTCATGGCATACTCAATGGACTTGCAGGCCTCAGCCTGGGGGACAGAGCATCCCAAACCCAGCTTGTCAGGATATCAAGAGAAATGGGACCACTGGGAGATGTTTAAAGCATGATCTATTGCCTTCAGTTTTGTGAAGGCTGAGAACGTCTTCAGCACATATGCCGGGAGTTTGTGGTCAGTGGTTGTCAGTGGTCACAAGATCTCAGGTTACAAGGTCTCTTAAAGGTTAATTAGCCAATAAACTACTGCCACAAAGAATGTTTTTGCTTTACTTTTTACTTTATTGGTGTTTTCACACCAACCCCTAATTAATTTGTCTTATACCTCTCTGCTGCAGTGCAGACCCTCTTGACCAATCATCTAATGACACACAAACAGTACACTACACCTTAAAACTTCTCATTATCTTCATAACAACTTCTGTATCTTAACTTTAAAACCTTAAAACTTTCCACTACCTAGCTTGATATGTCTCTGCTTAAACTACTGACTCACATTCTTACTGATGGTCTCTAAATTTGGAAGCCTTTTCCAAGGTCTCAAGTTGAACCCAGGATTCTCTGCTGTATTTGGGCCTGTATGCACAAGGTTCTGAGAATCCTCTGTGCCTTGATTTCCCACACCAGGTGATACATGGAAAATAAAGCTACCCTTACCTAAGCTCATGAATGAGCTACAATAAATTCCCTTGTAGAGCTTTTTGTCCAGAATATCTCTCAGTGTTCCTTAATTATTCACTCACTTAGAATCATCTGCATATGCCCAGATAATTATAGCTTTTCAGTGCTTATCCTTTCCAAATGCTTTAAAATGTGCACTGTGCCTTCTGTAGGAGTGTGTTCAGCCCAGAAGTAAATATTTAACTCTGCTTTGTTCACACAAAAAGCCAGACTTATTTAAATCTCTAATCCACTGGAAAGCTTACACTATATCCAGAGAAAGGATCAACTTCTGCAATGATGGCAAACAAACACAAAAATCTGAGAGCAAGACTGAGAGCAAGGTAAGGTTTTAGCTTGGCAGTGGCACTGAGGGTGCAGGTACTGAGATTATTGAGTATTTGGTGGTAGGAGATTTTTAAACTGGCATTAAACAACACTGAGCCCTGCACAGGCAGCCCACACTGCACAGCCACTGCCCCTGCCAGGTGGGGGTCTCTGCTCCATGCCTGGCTGCCAGGAGGGGTCCCAACCTACCAGCATGGGCTGCACTGGGGTCATGAGTGAGGCCTGCACACTCAGGGTCTTCTTCAGCCCTGGCACCTTCTCAGCCTCCTGCTGGTTCTGCAGCACCCGCTCCACCACGTCCTGCAGGTTCCGAGAGGCCTTGAACGCCTCGTAGGCATTGGGATCCAGAGCATCCAACCTGCAATGAGAGAAGAGGGACATTGATCAGCCTCAGGGCTGCTGCTGCCACCTCAGGAAATGAGCATTTCTGGGTTCCTGTCACTCACACGTGCTTTGCTCCAGCGTTCATTTTCAAGTCGTGCTTAATGAGCCTGATGATGCACTTCAGGTCGTTGCCCGTACACCTGGAGAAGATTCAGCAAAGGTGTGAACTGAACAACTTTCCAGCTGAAAACAAGAAACTTATCCAGCTCTCTTTAAAAAAAGGCCCTTCCTTTGAAGAAGGTTTAAACCTTAAACAAGGTTTAAACAAAACCGAGGAAATGTGTTAATAGTGACACCTGAGACACAAGGGAACATCCAAATGGCTTTGCAGCATCTTTATGCCAACACTAACTCTGCCTCAGTGCTGATGTACCCTCCAAAATTTACTTCATTAATGCATCAAGAGTAACTGATTGGAATATTCTCAGCCTCAGACCAACATAAACTGAGCCAGACCAAGAATCTTTGTCTAAATTACTTGAAGGCTTTTCCCAACATACTCAAGAAGAGCAACTTAATTAACAGCTAAACATCATAAGGGTAGTATTGCAAGTCACTTGTTTGATTGAAGTGTGCTGACAGGCAGGGATGAAGTTCTGAACTTCTCCGGCAAGAACAAGAGCAATAAATGTTCTCCATTGCTGTCAAGGTCTCTCAATCACACCACTGACAGCAGCTTACAGATTCTAATTAAGTTCAATCTCGGTGGCTCATGATTAATTTTTCACCTTCTCCAGCTTGCAGAGAACCATTCCAGCGCTTGTGCAAACCTTCAGAGGCTGATTCTTTCCCTCACCTGCGACTGATCTGCTGCAGGACACTCTGCTGGTCATCCTCCTTGGTGAGCTTGGACAGCTGGATGAGGAATTCATCCACCTCCTGGATGGTCAGGAGGCTCTTGGCTGCTGGAGGACAGGTCCTGCTCTGCTCGAAGAAGATCCGGATGGTCTCGGAAACATCTCCCTGTCTCCAAAAACAAAACCAGGGGGTGGATGAGAGGCATGGCCAGGGAATGGGGCTGCCAATGGGGATTCTGCGTGGTTCCAGTGAGGATAAAGGACAACAGTGATGCTGGGATTGCATGAAGAAATCAAAATCAAACACTTAAGGAAGCTGCCACGACACATAAAGCTGCTCAGCTGTTTAATTTGCCAAGAAAGGTAATTAAAAGTACCAGCATCATCTCATGGCTCTATTTTTCACTGCTGCAGCAGCACAGACCCTTTCTTTCCTCAGGATGAATCCACTTTTAAATCCAGGGATGTGAGACAGGCTAGTGATGTGACTAGAAGGCAGTACACAGCAAGGCAATGAACAGAGATGAAAAAAATTACCTTTTATTATCTAATTCACCCCTTTTCTGCACCTTGCAGTGAATCTGAGGGTGTACAGTCAATCACCAGCTCCTGTGCACATGGACTCAACAACCCAGCTCTTGCAATTGTAGCAGCTTAATTGTATCAACCAACTGCATCTGCCAGTGACAGGTCTGTTAATTGAATCCCAGGTTTTGACGTGTGATGGTACAAAAAGAGTAATTTAAACCAGTTCTGTAGGAATGTGCCAAACAAAGGAGTTTAGACAAACAGATGCAGCCCACCTCGCCTAGGAAATTTCAGTCTTGCTTTCTAAATCCTTGCCAGGTGAATTCTTATCCTGCTTTCTGTTCAAACGTGATTTTCTACAGGTTCCAGATGGCAGAAAATGCTATGAAAACTGCTAAAGCCAAGGAAAACCAAAATAAATCACCAGCTCCCATTCTAACAGTCAAGCTAAGGAGTAAAAAACCTAAACCATTACAGAATTTCCATAAGCAAATGGCTGAACAGCAGAAATGAAGAGAGCTGTTGTCTGCACTCACCTGCTCCAGGTCCCGGACCATTTCCTCCTGGTTGCAGTTAAAAATCCTGCTGAACAGCTTTACAATCTGCTTATCATTCAAGTTGTAAACTATTTTAATGACACCTGGTAACAGCAACTTAATGGTCAGGTATACATCACCATGAAAACCATCTGGAAAAAAAAAAAAAAAGGCAGCACATAATAACTGTGAGGATTTATTTTCATGTCCAGGCTCTGGCTGGTTGTGTCCATTTGTATAACCCTGGGGATAAAACTCACAGTTGGGGCTTGGAATTCTCAGGGGAAATAGCCACAGTTTGCCTCTAAATCTGATCTCAGTACTAAATTTGGCACCTACAACCAAATTTACATTTAAAATTTATCTGATCTGAGTGAAACATTTTTGTCTGAATGCGCTATTTAAAGAGTTCACTTTCCAAAGATTACCTCCCCAGTTCAGAAATCACCACAGCACAAGACTGAGACCACCTGTGGTGAACCGACCGAAGATCCCTCATCTGCCTCA
>VZSR01002145.1:5490150-5521631 GCA_013398615.1 Brachypodius melanocephalos | reverse complement strand
TTCCCTCCTCACTGCCAGGGGTATTTTTAGACTCGGTAAGTCAGTGCTATGCCAGAACCCCTGAAAAACTCTTGGCTTGTAGAGTCTGAAGGGAAGGGGGATGGGTTCTGCCTTGTTCTGAGGTGCTTAGATCTATTCCATACTAATGAGAGAGTTTCTTACCTGACTGAACTGCAACTTTACTTAACTGCTGTCCTCTTTTGAAAACCTGTGTTAAATTACTGTGAGACAATAGTTCCTAAAAGGCACTCCCCTAACCTCAGTTTCTTCACTAAATTGGATGAATCTAGTGGAATGTCTCTGAGAAACAAATCTTTTTTAAGCCTGCACTCTATTCTTCTTAACCTCTCTGCCCTAAACAATTTCTGAGACAAGATGAATGCCAGCCTGTGATGATCATTGTACATATATTCCACTTAAGCATTCACTTGGCTTATAGCCTGGAATAAGTCACTGTTGGGGGTTAAACAACTTCTGGGGCTCTAGATGGGACCTCATTATGCAAAGTGAGGAGAGTTATCGCTGGAAGCAGCTCAGGTGGAGCCACTGTGTTCACTCCACACAAAGTACAAGAGCTGAGGTTACCTGCTGTTGGAACCTCTCAGCTGAAATCTGAAACAAGGGGGGTAACCTCTCTCCCACGGGGGCCTTCCACACTTTGTCTTGGTCTTGCTAATTTAGGATACCATTTTCTGCTAGGAAATGTAGGAAAGGAAGGTTTCCACTCTCTGTAAGGATTATGTTGTTGCCTTGAGATGCTTTGAATTGCAAATGTTACCTTAAATCTGGTCGGGACTAAAGCACTGCTGAGAACCAGACCAAGGCTTTGACAAACCTTTCAAATCAGAGGCTTTCCCATTTGAATTTCAGATGTGCCCAAGGCTCTGGAGCACCAGGAGGCAGTGCCTAAACACGTGAGGTGAATGATCCTGCCTTTGTACTTCTCTGGGGTAACCAGCATGGCTGTTTCCCTAGGAGAGTGTTCCTTCAAGTGACCTCCTGCTCCCGGTGTACTTGAGGTTGGGACATTCCCACCTCCTTTAGGAGTGTTCTGAACTGAAACTTTCTTTGGATTCAGGATCCAGGGCTTTAGCAGACCCTGCTATGGGACGTCAACAAAGACTTGGCTGAGAAAAAATAGAACCAAGAAAATCAACCAAAAGCAGTTGTTGTATTAATTAATTAAATAATCTTACTAGATTTTTTTTTTTCTGATAGGAAGTTACTCTCCAAAGGCAGGTAAAAAGTCTGTCTAGCCAAGTTTATCCTCAAGTGGGACTGGGTGAGAAATCTGGATTGTTGTTCTGGACTTTCACAGTGAGGGGGAGCTGCTTTGTTGTGTAGAAACAACCACAAAATGATTAAAGGTTCTAAACTTTTATGCTGCAAACTTAAGTGTCTGTGTCTTAGAAAAATCACTAAACCAAGTAACTTCTTTTTGGACCCATTTGGAATGCTGAGGTCTGCAGGCTGGATTTTGAAGTCTCAGTGAAATGCATGAAGTCAGCTTAGATTAAGAATTTAACTTACCTGTACTGCGAACTTAGCGTTGGCTGGGATGAATAATGAGAGATTGGATCACTCTTCCCACACAACAAATGACACCCTCGTGTCTCTGCTTGGAATTCAAAGTGGAATAGGAAACTTTGGAAAAGGAAAAAAAGGAAACTTTTTAAAGCTGAGCTTTGGTCTGCTCTGACTCTCTGCATTTCTCTGTGAGCTGTCTTCCTTCTGAATTAATTTGAATTCCCAATAGATCTCCAAGCTGGTGGGGTTGCAGCGTCCCGGGCTTGCTTTCAGACATCCACATCCTTATGGGGAGGCTGTGTTGTAGTTACTGTGTTGGGATGCTCCTTCCTCCTCTCCATGCAGAACCAGCCCCAAAACCCATTGACCAAATGCTCCCAAACGGTGCCAGATCCTCTCAGGACTGGGATCAAGCAGAATGTCACCGTGTGCTCAGGGCTCTGCTCATAAACTGTGGGATGGAAATGGAGGATTCATTCATTGATGGATTGCTCACTCCCTGCATGTAAACAGAGATGTGGAGGGTGCTGCCAGGACCCTCCAGAGGGTTGTGTAATGTCAGGGATCTTTCCCTGCAAATGCTCCCCCAGTGACTCTCCTGCAGATGCAGTGGCTGCCAGAGCTGTGCTGTTTTCCAGCCCCGAATGAGATCCTCCTGCAAGTTCTCCTCAGCCTGTCCTTGCTTCAGAGCAAAAACCTGTTGGATCAAGGTGTCTTCAACCCTGTCAGGACCCTACAGAGGTTGCTACCTGCTTCTCACCTGCCCCTGGAGCTGCTGCATAACTTAAATCATCAAGTTGTTCTTGCAGACTGTTCCCCCATTTCGCTTTAATACTTCAAAGAATTACTGGGCCTCGTAATATTGATCGATTCACTTCCTATCCTTTTACAGCTGCCCGTGTAATTTCTGATCCTTAAATCTGACAACTGTGTCCCCAAGATGACTGTTCTTAATGTTTAAATGATTGCTACCTTCCATCAAAACAATCTAGCATTGAAACTAGAAATGCAGTGCGAAAGCAGTAAAATAGTGTGCCTATGGATTAATTTCTGACTACCCTCTCAGTATAAAACCAATGTGTGGAATATAATTTGATTTTAAGCTAAAAGTAGATCAAAGCTCTCTAAGCACGAATAAGAAATCACCTGGAAATAGTGCAGCTACAAGGAAAAATGCCCAAATTTTGTAGATTTCCTGTATCTGAAACTGCATTGAAAGAATTATTTCAGAAAGGAGGAGGGGTTTCTGCTTTTATGTAGATATCAAAGACACACAGGATTCCAAGAGTGCTAAAAACAGCAATGAATGCACCAGGTCTTTCAGTAATGCCATTTCCTCTCTGTTGAGCAATACAGTGTTCAACATTATTTTTTATTTTGTATTTTTTTAGCAGATCTGCATTTTCATGCTAAAGCATTGCATATAATTTGGGGATACAGCTCCTCATAAATGCAAAGAAAATTTCCCAGCTCCTCTCCTGCCTGCTCTGCAGACCACCAAAGAAACTACTAATGCAATTTTAATTTATAGCTCTACCTTCTCCTCCAGCTCTGGGACAAAGATTCCCTAAAGTGCTTTAGAACAGAGGTCGGGCTGCATTTCTAGCAGAGCTGTCAGGAGTCTCTGCTCTGTAATATAAACCCCAGGCTCTCCATCTCCACAGCCCAATCCAGCTGGGAAGCTGCTGCTTTGGGAGGAGGGTAAGCTGTGCACATCACATCTTCACGGGAGTGGTGGATGCTTTGGACAGCCAAATTTCCAATTTTCCCCTGTTTCCATGTCCTTTTCCTGCAGAGCCATCCCTCCCAAATGGGAGGTGCCTTAAGCAGCAGCCCGAGCTGCCTGCCAGGATAACGAGCCCTCAGCCAGGGCTGTGAAACTCTTACAGCCTCTCTCCCCGAATCTATTAAGAGCTTCAGCCTCGCCCAGTGCACCTCCCAGAGCTTCTGCCTTTTGGCTTGACAGGTTTGTCCATTCCTTTGTTAGCTCACACCGCAGAGATGCCCCGATGCAGCCTCGGCTGTTTGCTCAGGCTTCTCAGAGCAAATGTCAAGCGGCTTGGAACTGGCTGTCTTTTAAGTAATGGTAAAACAGGCGTGAAAATCAAAGGCAGCAGCTTTTGAATCTGGGCGACTTCCCGAGTATGAGCTTCTGAATTTCCGTGCTGTGAGGCAGGTGCTTTTTAGCAGCGTTCCTGTTTAGCTGCTAGTCAAATCTCCAGACAGTTAGGTGATAAATACCTGCCAGTCCTGCATCCATCAGCCCAAATCTGCTTGGATTGTTTGCTTGTGCAGATGGAGCGTGTCTGGTGTTTGCATTTGGGCCAGACCACATATGTTACCTGTCTGATGCTTATTTTCTATGCAAAGAAATGAGATTTGAACCATTTGTATTTCCATGATACCTTCTCCTAATTCCTTCTTTTCCTCCCTCTTTTCTTTCAGGATGCATGACCTCAACACATTTCCTTTTTCCCCATTCCACCAAAGGTGCACCACCTGTGCAGGCAAATGTTTCAAGGACAGAAAAGTGAGGTACTGTAATTCACAATTTTAAATAGGATTCAGCGCAATGTCTGGAGAATCACTTGCTGAGATGTCTTTCTTCAGAGTAAGATTAACTTTTAGTGAACGATCTGGAATGTACCTGGCTCACCTGGTGGGACCAGGTGTTACAGTAACACGGAGATTTTGGAAACGAAAGTGCTGACACAATAGTGGGAGTTGTTCGCTGCCTGTCAGTCACAAAAAGTGTAACTTTGTTATCAGGCCTGTTACTTTAAATGTTATAAAAACTCTCTTTTCTAAGTGCTTAATGATTTGGGGAGCTTCAGCTCACGCCATGCTGAGTTTACAAACAATCTTTTGATTAATCTCTTTCAGGCAAAGCACTGATAGGTAAAGCCGAGAAACAGGCATCAGGCAGATCTCAGATTTAGGACCGATGGTCTAAAATCTGTCAGGCAGGAAGGTGCCCCGGTTTTGCTGCCCTCTTGCAGCATAAACACAGTGCTCAGCTTTTCCTGAGGAGGGCTTCGAGGGAATTTCTGTAATACAAAGGAGAATTAATTTTACAGGTTCTCCCTTACAACAAAAAGGAGTTCACTGAGTTTTAGCAAATGTCAGGTGAGTAATTCAGCTTGGAAAAGCTGGCTCAGAAGGCTGCAGCTTTGAAGCAGTGAGTCGGTGTGCCAAGCACAGCTCTGCTGGCAGATTTCAGTGACCCTGCCTGAAACTTCACCTACTGGTGGCCACTGAAGTTCTGCAGGGAGCAAACTCTGCCTGCACGAGAGCTTTGCAGTGGGGCAAGGAAAGCCAACCTCGGAAAAGCTCCTCCACCTGCCACCTACTCTCCTTTTCTCCTGCTGCAACTTTCCTGGCAGGGTTTCCAGGGGAGCAGTGTAACAGGTTTGTGCACTCAGTAGCACTAACAGAGCTCTTTTCCCACTGCAGGGCTCTTTTTTGCACCCCATTTTGGCATCCTGGCTCACCCTGCGAGGGCAGACACTGAGCCTCAGTCACCCACCTGAGCATGTCTGAACTACTGAGAGCTCCTGCAAGGTTCTCCTTAGGGCAGACTGGCAAAATAAAATCCTCTCTCATCTCTCAGCTGACTCACAGACATCGTGTTGTTGGGGCTGGCCTGGTGTTGTCAATCTTATTTAAAGCAAAACATGAAAAATTGGGTTTTTTGCCTTGCTGCTGAGGGGGCTGCAGGATAGAAAAGGGCAATTCAGCAGCTCATCTCCTGCCTCCCATGTGTAACCTGCCTCTTGGAAAGCTGCTGGAAGTGCCAGAGTGGTGCTAAACCATTATTCTCAGACATTATTTCCTCCTTGTGCTGGTGGTAGGAGAAGCTTTTGCAAGAAACTGCCACTTGATCCTTCAATTTGCAAGAACAGAAATACCTTTATATAAGGTATATAATGAGGAGGGAAGAGAACCTGCACTGACCTTCTAATGGGAGAAATTTGCCCCTTCAGCAGGCTTGCCTTGGTTCTTATAACAAGATAATTATTTCAGTGCTGTACTTCAGTTGTGGCCACTTGCTGCCTCTTCAGATTTTATGTTCTGCCTTTTGTATTTTTTCCCTATTTCTCTTTAACGTGTTAGAGAAGATTTTAATTTCTTTCTTAGTCTGGGAATGAGGAATGGCATGGAAGGAGTTGGTAGCAGAGAGGAAAAGCAGGGCTGTGGTCACGTCTTCCATCAGAGAAGTTTCAGGTGCTGAGCAGTAATGTGGTGTCAAAATACCGAGCAGTGAAGCATTAGGACGATGCATCTCAATTTGTTTCAATCCTCTGGAAGCTGAAAGGAAATCCCCTACTACTTCAGATCCCATCATGAAGTAATGGCATTCTCCTCTTCTGCCCCCCTCCCTGCTCCCTGGGGGAGAGATCATGCAGGATTTAGATAACCTTCATTCACGTGGCATAATGATATTGTAAGGGAGAAGATTTTTTAAAACAAGCAGCAGACAGGCCTGGGATCAGGCTCAGCTCACTCACTTTGTGGTTGATGGGCAGGGAAGGTGGTTCTGTTTTTGGAGAACTGCTCCCCATTTCTGCTGCTTTCCCTACTCACTTCAGCTCCCTCAAGGCCTGTGGGATGTCCAGGTTCTCCCATCCCTTTGGTTGGTGGCTTCTGAGTGCCTGAAATATGGAGGAAGAGAGAGAACAGCAGCATGACTGGGTGACCTGACAGGCTCCCAGCCCCAGCAGCTGTGTGAGAGCCCTGAGCTCTGTTCCTCTGTGTCACCGTTCCTTCCTGGACTCTTCCACTTGCTCCCTGACCTCACTGTCCAGCACATGCCATGCCCTTCTCTCACAGCCTGTTCTCTCTCTTGCTTCCCTGGGATGTGGCCAGGAAGGAAAAAACAGCCTCTCCTGGGTTTTTGAGGCTGGCAGATGAGTCTGTAGCCTGCAGTGCTCTGGGCAAGAACAAGTTCCTTTTGATTAAAGCTGGGCTGTGTTGGTAAACCAGCAGTGGATGAGGGACAGCTTGAAACACTCAGATCCTCCAGGACTAGATAAGCATAATTGAGTATTTGGAATTAGCAAAACTGCAAGGATCAAAGCAATCTCCTGGATGGATAACTAGATCAAAGGAGAGACTTTAAAAGGAGAAAACATGGATGTTAAGTTCTCCATCTCCACTCTATAAATACAAGATGCCAGCGGTAAAGAGGATATAGGAATAAAGGGAGCTTTTGCACATTTCTCAGCAGGAAATAATTTAGTGTCTGACTAGTTTGATTTTAAATTATGATAAAATAACAGGCACAAAACTCCAGCACAAACAAGGTTCTCCTTTTAAAAGCTAAGTCGGAATCCTTATTAGGATACAGGATAAAATCATAACTTCTTCCATAAATTTACATGAAAGAGCAATATCGTGTTTCTCTGCTTGAAGAACAGATGTTACCTGACTAAACAGCAAACTGCAACGTAACCAAAAATCTATCAAGGACTGAGAATCAAAGAATACAGATTTCTCTGCGAGCACAAGGGGCCCAGCAAAGCACGTGGCAGATTGGAAACGTGCCTGCTGCTTGTTTGGCATGTTCAAAGAATGGGGCATTCTGGATGGAAAAAAATCGAGATGAGAATCTGCCAGGTTTGCCTTATCTCTCCAAGGGGAAGATGCTGCCTTTTAATATCGGTCTTATCTCGAGCAGTGGATGTGGTTGTCCTGCTTGTGGACTGCCTGTGATGCTTTGAGCAGGGTGGGGCTGGGGTGAGAGCTGAGCTGCAGCCTCAGAACAGGAGTGTCTCCAGAGTGCCTGTGCTGTGGAATGAATTCTCCTGTCATATCCTGGGGGATTGAACTCCCACGCTGACATGCGCTTCCTGCTGCAAGGAGCGCTAATGAACAAATACTTCTCCAGTTAAATGAGGTGTTTCAGAGGGTTGTAAAAGCAGCTTTCTGGGAGGAGAAAATGAGCTGAGCAGCGGTTTATGCAAGGAGGAAGTGCAAATGGTACATGTCTGCATGCTCAGCCTGTCGCCCTCACCTCACTCCTGTGTGTGGATCTGGGGGTATTTCAAGGATTAGGCAGCTCTGAGGATCCCAATGTTGAACTGGACTGGACTGGAGGTTCTTCACTGAAATCCTTTTGTCAATCTGACCCCTCAGGCCTATCCCATAGGGGTGTGAAAATCCCCTGACAGTGAAATATGGAAGAGCTGGGTGTTAGGAATAAGATTGACTTAACTTTTGTGGAGAAGCATTTAGAGCAGCATTAATGTTACCTCTTGCTATGGCTGAGTTGTCTGCCTGAGGCTTTCCTTCATTACACTTTGGATGGGAGACAGGAAAGAAGCATCCAAAAGAACAACCAGCACTGCTGTGCTTGGCTCCTCTTCTTTTCTGAGCAGATAAAGCTGTGAGGAAAGAAAACATCTTTTATTGTGCTCTGCTCTTTCTCCAAATTCTGTGATCGGTGAGCTGCCAAGCACTTTCCAATCCAACCAAATCAATTTGCAAACTTTCACTAATACTATCAGGTAATCTGCAAGCTGTTTGCTCCCTGCCTTATTGGAAGGGCCATTAATACACAGGATAATGGATACCTCAGGGAAGCCAGACATTAAGTTAATAATTAATGTTTACAGAGGCCTTAAGGCAACTGAGCGCATTTACCTCTGTGAGGATATTGAAATTGCATTACTGTAATTTCAGCTGTCTCCCCACAGTTGGCAATCAGAGTTGGGCTGGAGCCTGGCTCCAGATGAGCTGTTCTTACCCTGGATTGCAATAAATAAAGCGTTCCTGGGAGTTGGTCTGCTTTCCATGCTGTCCTGTCAGTTTGTGCTAATGCTCAGGGAGGTGTGTGGGGCTGATCCCCCCTGACAGGCTCCTCTGGTGCTCTGCTGGGAGTGCTGTGTGTGGGCTCTGGGTGCTGAGTGCAGGGGGATGAGGCTGATGTCACGTGAAGTGCTGATGCTGCTCTGTCTTCTGAGGACACCACAGAGAGTCTGTACAACCCCCAAAGAGCCTCTGTGAGGGGAAAGGGATTCTAAGAGCGACAGGAAACCCAAACCCCAGCCCTGGGCTTCAGCCAGCCAGGGAGGGGCTATTCACTGAAGATATCTCACAGAAATGGTGATAGTGAGTTCAGAACAGAACTCAGACCCAATCAGGGTCCAGGACAGGGATGGATCAGGCTCCCCCTATAAACCTGAGAAGCTGGGGTTTTGGTTGGCAGGTTTTGGGGAGTGGTATGCATCCTTTACCTCTGCAGGTCACAGATTAATTGTGTGTGTTCATTGAAGAACCTCCCCTTTTCATAGGTTTGCCTCTAACTTCTCTTCTTTCTGCACCATATGCAGTTTGATACATCTCCTCCAAAAGCCCTGGCTCCACTTTGTCCCATTGTACATTCCCTGTTCTCTCAGCCCACGTGTCTGCTGCCTCTGATGTTTCCCTTCTGTGCTGATTTTGTCCCATTTTCCTCAGAGTCAGTTTTCCTGTAGAGATTTCTCCTGTTCAGGGCCCAGCTACATCTGTTTGGGGTCAGAGTGCTGGGCTGGGGCTGGGGCTGACCCTACTGCTGCTTCAGGACAACACTGAGCACATGCTTGTGCTGGGACAGTTCTGGGACATCTGGGCACAAAGGCTTTAGCACAGGCATCCTCACATGGCAGGGAAAACTAGGTTGGGTATAAGTCACATTTGTTGGCCCCAACTCCCATGTCTGGACAAATTTTTGCCAAGTACTGGAATGTTTAAAATAACATTAAACAAAAATTCAGACAAAGCTCCCCTTCAATTTATGAGCGTTCATCCCCAAAGAGTCTGGTTGGGAAATGTGTTTAATTCCTAAAGCCATTGTTCTCCACTGAGAACCTCTTCACTTTGGACAGGTGAACGGCCACACTGAGCTGCTTGTCTTTCATCCAGTCTCCTGAAGATAGGTTTTATCTGGCTGCAAGGTGTAGTTTGTTTGAAACTGTCCTCACTCATCAATCCCAATGATGTTAGCTCGGTGCTTAAGCCAGTCCTTTTATTAAGTTCCAGGGGTTTTGTATTCCACAATCCAATTGTGCATTATTGATAAAGTCTTGAGCAGGGGATTACTTGAGCCATGAGCTTTCTGGCACATTAGTCATACCTGAGCTGTGTTTTCCAGAAGAAGCTGCTCTCCTCTTTAGTTACTGCCTGTCTGGCTCTCCTGTTCCTCTGGAGCTCTGGAGTTACTGACTCCAGGCAGAGCTGCAGGATCATAGCAGGGAGGTGACAGTGCCAGCAGGACCAGCAGAGGCTGTGGCCTTGCTGATGAGTGCTGCAGTAACCCCCAGCAAGAAGAGCAGAGCAGCTCCAGTGACACCAACCAGGGCCTGAGATCACTCTCCAAGTTCACAGAGCCAAGGCAGGTCTGGGATCAAGCTGGGAAGTGATGCCAGCAGGTCAGGATCAGCAAGGGACATGGCCAAGCACGGGCAGATCCACGGTGGCACCCAGCAGTCCCTCGGGGTGGCAGCCAGCTTGTCCCTTCCTAGTGCTGCAGGGTGGGGAGGGGGTGCCAGGTCACTGCTGTGCCAGGAGCGGGGTGTTTGCCATGGCCTGCAGAGCTCATCCCTTTTCCATGGCTGGACTGACGTGGCTTGGAGAAAGGAGGGCAGGGATGTGCTGCAGGAACCTGCAGGGCCACAGCTCTGTGCCAAGGTGTGGAACTCTACCTGGAGCTGTGGAGGAATCCTAAAGGTTCCTGTGTGGGAAAGATTGCAAGGTCTTTGATGCACTCAAAGATGCATGACTCCTAAATGCCACATTTTCCCTATGGATGGACAGGTTTTGTAGTCTTGGAATCACTGTGATTTTCACATATCAGTTATTTATAAGGGTAAGAAAATGGTAGAGCAGATATTTTCCCCTCAGTTTTCAGCAAAATGATCATAAAGGCATTGAAAGTAGCGAGAGATTTAATTAATCATCTGACTGGTAGATGTGTGTGTGTTGGTTAAAATCAGGCTGTGTGCAGCCTTGCACCTTCCCAGCAGGGCAGGGCACATCCTTCTGGAATCATCTTCACAAGCACAGCTCTGCCATTACAGCCTTGCTCACAAAACAGCATCAGCCAGAAAATGGAAACCAAATTAAAGCCCTTGTTGTCTTTGTTGCAGGAGAAAAAAGACATTTCTTTCTGCAACAAATTTATGTCTTGGGTTTTCCATGACTGCTTGATATATTTTTTTTAACCACTGTAGAACTGCCAGAAACAAGGTATTTACAACCCCACTGTGCAACTCAAAATAGACTTGAAACTAGTTGGTTCTTTCCTCTGAGGGTTTCTTAGCGTGGTTTGCAAAACTGTGCAGTGAAGTGTGACCTGTGCTGGCTGGTTTTGCTTTCCCTGGCTCGTGTATCCTCACTTGGGCAGGCCAGTGATGATGGAGGGGTGGTGTTCAGAGGATGTGCTCCTGCAGGGGATGTTAAGGCACGTTTTACAGTCACACTCCCCTTCCTGTTCATGTTTCTTGTCACACGCTCGTTGCTGCAATGTTGCCTTCCAGACACGCCATAAAGGCTGGAATAAAAATGTCCCCTCTGTTTTTCCTTCAGGCTCTCTCCTCTGCTGTCGGTGAAGGGGGAAAAGAAGAAATAAAACAATTTTTAAATTGGGTTCTTCTGTGCAATGCCTCAGTGGGCAGGATCAAAGCAGAGATTTTTAGAAACCGTGGGGTTGGTGTGACAGGAGAGCTTCCTACTTCACTTGGGGGGCATCTTCTGAGCTGATCCACCAGAGCTGTGCCCTATGGACTGATGGTGTGCCCTGCACACAGGAAATGAAGTGCTGAGCCAACAGTGGGACCTGATGTTGTGTCCTGTGCCTGAGCCCCAGAGAGGAATGTCAGGGGGCTCAGAATTCTGCCTGGCCACACACCACCCCCTACCCTGGCTGCCCAGGCTGGGGGCTGCATCCCAGCTGTTCTCCCCACCAGCTCTCCATGAACCCCTGCACTGGAAACTCCTGCAGATCCCCCCCGAGCTCCTGGAGCCTTTATGAGCTGGAGCTTTCACAGGCTGACGTTGCTGTCACAATTCACATGCTAAAAGGCCTTTCACTCCCCCTCCCTGCCCCAGCCTCTGTTAGAGAGGTTTTATAAGCCTTATTAGAGGCTTGTCTTGCAAGGCCTTTGGGGGCTATTTGGCTTGATAAAACACCATATAAATTGGAGTGGCTGTTGATTTTGGAGCCCTTCTTACGAGACAATTGTGTTTCCAATTAGGGATTTCCTCCCCTTACATGCACAACATGGTTTTTTGTGTTGTTGTTTTTATTTTTTTCCTTTGCAAGATGGCTTAAAATGTCTGCCATGTGCTGATAAGCTCTGTGCTAGACCTTTTGTCTTCTGCTGCATGTGTGCAGGCCAGCATGCACAATGGTGAGGTGGATACAACTCCCCAAATCCACTGGCAATCAGAAAAAAAGGCTGATCCAGGACAGTGCTTGTTCTCCCCAGGAGCTGTGGGGATGTTCGGAAAATTCAGTAATTCTTGTTGAACGCTGCCAAATGTGGAATTATTTGGTTTCTTGGTGGCCTCAGGAGGCTGGGAAGGTAGATTAGCAAGGCAGGAGTGCTGGCAGAGGGCAATGCCAGCTGGCTGTTGTGGGCATGGGGTCTCCTTGGGAAGAGGCTTGGCCATGGGGAGGATCCCACAGAGCCAGGGGAACAGGAGTGAGGCACAGGAGGCACTGAAAGGCTCCCAGGCCACTGCCACCCTCATCAGAAATAACTGCAGGGTCAGTGAGATTTCTGGTTACCCTTTCTTTACTTCTCTTTGCCTCTTCCTTTCCATCCTGAATTAGGCTTGATCATAACGGGGTTGCAGAGTTTCCCCCATCCCCTCACCACAAAAGGGTACAAGAAAAATGAAGAAGCCAAGTTTATCAGAGGTTATCATCTCTCGGGATGAGTTCTGACTTGGGGGTCTGAAGTGATTTTTATTCTGTTAAAAGCCTACAACCGCCTGGGCAGCAGGCCTTGCTGATGCTGGCAGATTTTGAAGGGTGGAGGAGAGGTGGGTAATGTTCTGATCCTTTTTAAAGAAGAGCAGGAGATAAAGTTTACTCTGGAGTCTGTAACATGCTCCAGCACTCTTGTCCTCTGGTAGTGGCCTGTGCTAAAAGCACATCAATAAAATTGCTGATGCTGCTGTTAAGTAACAAGGTAATTACCAAGGATGGGGAGGGGAACAGAACTAAAAATCTGAAATGGTGGTTAATGCCTTTCCCATTAAGTTACCAGCCTTAAATACATGGCTTACTGCATCTCTAACTTTCACTGCTATAAAATGGTGCAAATTGCAGACTTAAGAGATCATTAGCAAAATACACAACGGATTTATCTTCGTGAATAAAAATTATGCAGCACAGAGCTTTTTCTTTTGTGGGTAGGCAGATGCAAGTCAAGACAAGAAAGACCCTGTTCCCAGATAGTGTTTAGGAACAGGAAATCCAAAGGTTTGAGCTGTCTGTGTGGTTAAAGCTGTCTTAACCTCCTTGATGTAAATAGTTCTTAAGATAAAAGATGAAGCTCTTCCGAGAATATTTTGCCGTACCCTGGTGACAAATCAAGGAAATGTTTTGTGCTGATTAAGTCACTGTCAGCAGGTCAGCCATCTCAGGGAACTGATTTAGAAGCCTCTTAAATAAATCACCTCTTTTCTCTCACCCCTGCCCATTCCTCAGCTCTGTACCTGCCCTGGAGGTGCAGATGGGGCTCTGTGTGCTGTAACCTCTGCTCTGAGCCTCCCCTCACCTCTGGTGAAGCTGGAGCAGCAGAATCTGCAGGAGCTGCTGTCTCCCAGCTCCACTGCAGACCAGCTCCTGCAGAAGGAAAAGGGAAGGAAACGTGTTCCCATAGCAGAGGTTTGGGGTTTTCTGCCCTTATGTTATCCATGAGTATTCAGGTTTCAGACTGCACCCAGCTTTCAGATGCAGTGAAACCGTGCAGGTTCTCATTCCAGGATGGTTGGAAAAGTATCCTGATCATCCTTTGAGTGTCTTGTTCTCCCTGGCAAGCCTGGAAAAGAAATGCCTCACTCCTGTGCCTTATTTCCTCTCTGGTGATGACAGAAGGTGCATGAGCCCCTCCTGTGCTCAGCTGGGCTGTCTGCAGGGTGCCTCTTTCAGGTTGGCATTTCACAGCCACCCCGGGCCTGGGTGCCCTGCTCGTGTTTGTGCTTGTGACTCCTGGGCTTGTCTTCCTGTCATCCCAGGACAGGCACAGCGAGCGTTTGCTGGCAGTAAAACCCCCCTGGCTCCTGACAAAGGAGACTCAGAGCTTCAGTCTGAAGGGGCTGTGCAGTCACCTACAGTGACCTCAGTCAGCATCAGGAGAGGGAAGGGTGAGGAAAGGACTGTGTCAGAGACCTGGGGGATTTTATTACAAGACATCAACCAGGCATAAATTCTTTTATCATCATTAACATTTTCCATCCAAAGCTGAACAGATCCAGGAGCTTTAGACCAGATCAGGGCTCTGTATCATCTGGCCATTACAGCTTTTGATACTGAGCCAACTTCATCCTATCTCTTTGGCTAACAAGAACCTGAGAGGCTTTTGCTCTGTTTTCAAAGCGGATGAGATGTATCGCCGGTGCTCCAGCTTCCCTTTTCTCCCATTTCCTAAACCAATAAATATTTCTCATAGATGGGCCTAATAGTCTAAGCATAACCTGGCAGCTCATGAAATATTTCCTTGCTTTAATCAGAATCCTGAAGCAAACAAGGAGGGAAATAAAAAGCCAATAATATGCTTGGTCGTGTGCACAAAAAGTAGAATGAAATATATGAAGCTGGTAATGGCTCTGCTGTCACATCTTAAAAACATTTGCTTTGACTTGCATAAGTGTCAATTCAGCTTGCACTTGACACATTATACCGTGGATAAAGCGGCTGGCTTTTAAAATCAGGTCTTTAAACGAATGCAGAAATACTCTAAGTAGCTACTCTGTATTGTTGGGTAATGATGTATGTAGCAGAGAAAGCTTTTTCTCTAAAAGCACAACTTTTAGGCTGCAATTTTTTTTCTACTGTCTCTTCATTAGGGGAGGAACCCAGGAGCTCATCCTCTGTCATGATTAAAGGCAGATCTCTTTAGCCAAGGTCACAAAAAGTTGGACTCCTTGGCCATTTGCTGGGGAGGTGTGTTCAGCCAGGCTTTTTTCCCAGCTCCTGGGCAGCCTGGCTGGGAGGAGAGCAGAGGAGCTGGGGGCTCTGTCCTGGGATTGCAAATCTGTTAAATCAAATTTCCCTCCCCGCCCCAAGCCCAAGATCACAGAAATGTGGTACTCTTACCCAGGAATATCTTTTAGATTCTCCACTGGGATTCAAATTGACCAGAGAACTCTCTCCTACCACCCAGAGAACTTCCTTAACTCTCTCCCTAAGATGATTGAGGGAAAGAAATCCTCCCGTCTTCATCCTCCACCCTGTCTGCCCTCTTTACCTCCCATCTTCTCATACTCCACCTTTGCCTCCTTTTGGTCCTGAACATTCTGCATTTCCTTTCTGCCATCAAATCTGATGGATCAACAGAACTTTTCTCACACTGAGGTCACATCTGTCCTAGGCTTGTTCATGTTTTTGTGCCAGCCCTTTATTTATCACAAGAACATGTGGCAAGCCTAAGATCCTTGCCTAAATGCACCTTCTGTGGCTGTGCTGCTCATTTCCTTCATAGCTTCACTCTATTTACCCTCTGGTAAGTTTTTTCTTTATCCCTTCTTAGAATGTTTTATGTTTTCTAGTCCTCTTCCCATTTCACTCCCGCAGCACAACAAGAACGGTCTCTGTGCTGATGCTCTGCTTCCATTCCTGCTTTTGCATTTCTCCTCCACTCACCTGGGTCCCTCCTGGAGGAGCAGTTCTCCTTCCAGGGGCACAACCCACAGCTCCAGACCTTCACTCCAGCACTCCTCTCTGAGCCACCTCTGCTTTCCTTCCCTCTGGGCTGGAGGAATCCTATTAAAGGACACTCGAGTGCTGTGTCCTTTGTGTCCCCGCCTGTCAGGGTCGCAGAATCCACAGCCAGGTGCAGCTGGGTGATTTCTCTGCTATCCCAGATCTCTCCTGAGCAAAAAAACTCGAGGCAGGGAGCTGCAAGTTAATGCACCTTGCTCCGGGCAAGGCAGTTTACCTTACAGCTGCTTCTCACGACTTCACAGCCTCTAATTTTCTTGTCCTACTGCCTTGAACTTTATTTACTCTGGGGACAATTGGAGGAGATGGCTTTGAGTGTTTCTCAAACACCGAACAGCAAGAGCTGGGCTGGAATGTGTGAATTGCTGAGAGCCTTAAGTGACAGCTGCTGTACTTGTGACCCTTGGGTGAGGAAATTAGAGGCTATGAAACCTCTGGAAAGGCTTTCTGCCACATTATTTGCTTTGCCCAAGTTCCCTAAGGCTCGCTCAGAAATGTACTTCTGAGGAGCGCTCAGCGCTCTCATGTTTACAGCGCAATGGAGTTAAAAGCACTTGGGATTTGCTGGAAAAGCAGGGTGGGAAGCCAAGCTGCCTTGAAGGCTTTTTAAACAGGATTAAAGCTTTTCATACTCGGAGAATAGGGATGGGAGGGCTTTTGGCAGGCTGGTGTTTGATCGGTGGGAAGGGGGTTTCCATCCCCAGGATTAGCTGTTATCCCGCTCCAGGGGCAGCCTCATGACGTGTGGGAGGATAAATAGAGCTGGACTTTTCCGGTGATATTTTTCTCCGTGGGCAGATTTAGGATTTCCAAACTGAGCCTTCTCCCCTCAAAGAGGGCAGCAGTTCCTAGATAAAAAAGAGAGGCCGGGTTCAGAGAGGCTTTAAACAGGAATTTTGTCTTCCTAATACCAGTGCCCCTCCCTCTGCAGATTTCTGCATCTTCTTGGAGGGGAAGATGCCCCTCCAGGTAACTTTTATCACTGGATGGAGAGGAGATTTCGCTTTCCAATCAGAAATCCTGGGGAGGATCTTCTTTCCCTCCATGATGAGAAATGTCTTTGCACTCAGCATCATGTTCCAGCCTCCTTGGGAAGAAGCTTTCCTTGGTAACTGAATTCCAGGGTCAATGCCCTTTCTGAACATCAAGGTGGTGTTTCAGTCTTTTCCCAAATCAGCTCTGAGTGAGTGAGTTAGGGATATTCCTGGTGCCAGATTTATAAAATAAAATCTGGGAGATGGAGTCTGATTCCCTGCCCTGCCAGTGGCTCTGTGACCTTGAATAAATCCTGATTGTAATGGAGGTGGCTGAGATGTGAGTTTGAAATGTTTTTGTCAACAAAAAATGATTGCATAGGCATAGGAAAATTAAATAAATAAGTGATCCAGGAAATTTTGTAATTTTTTTTTTAATCTACCAGTACCTGGTAGAAAAAAAAAATCAAGGAAACTTGGCTGGAGTCCCTGTTCACTTAATCCTTTTCTCCTTGACAAATGCTGCAGATTCTGTGTGCTGGAGGATATTCTTCAAGAGAAGCCTGGCTGTTAGTACATTAAGAGGCAATTTAATGTTGAATGCACACTGAAGAAGCAGAGCTCTTCACTAGAAAGCAAACAGGACCAGAAAAGGGGATACAAATAAATAAAGCAAGCACCAACCTTTTCCCAAGTCTCACCTTAAATTCCCTTTTAAATAAAGGTAAAGCTGATCCCAGCATTTCCTGCTCGAGGAACTCCTGCCACTTTATCACTGTAAAGATGCAAACCAAGCTGAGCTCTGAAAGAATCCTCAGGTGCTCTGAGGTGTTGCTGCCATCCCTGTGGCCACGGCTCCTTCTCCTCTCAGCACAAGCACAGCTGGGTGGGATTTTGGCTGTCCAAATGCCTCAGGTTTTCCCCACGATTTCCTGCTGCCTAATTCATACACAGGATCTGCTGGTTTACTTTAGAGCCCCCATTTCCTGCTGGTTTTCAAACAGATTGGGGTGAGGGGAGAGTTTGCAGCTCAAATATTGAAGCTGGCTGTGTCGGATTTGGGGATAAGGGAGCATCTTTGGAGGTTGGCATTGCTGAGCTCTGCCTGGCCCATCCCACGGTGGCTGCAGGTAACAGCTGGGTAAACCCAGCTCACCCTCATCAGGCAGGATTAGAGCTGATTTCCTTCTGCTCTCAGCAAGAGGAGCTGAAATCTGAGCTGCTTTCGGGGCTGAAAATGCGCTCGGTTCGACAAGTAACACAAAGCTGAAAACCTGGGGTGTAAGAACGTGCAAGCTGGCTGGGAAAAATCCTGAACTGCAGAGTTTCTGTTGCCTTAGTCCTGACAGCTGTACTAAAGCTACACAAATCTCATCTCTGCAGCAGACAGACACAGCACTGGGATGGAGACACTGCTGATTTTGGTGGCCCCTGGCTGGGTGTCTGGGTTACTCAGAGACAGATTCACGCTTCAGTCTCCCAACCAGTGTCTCCCACCCTGCATTTCCAATCATTTCCAAACTTCATTTTGCAAAACCTTTCCATGTGCAGAGGTATCCAGTGCTGTCCTGACATCATTTCTCCCTGTAGGAAGCCTTAAGGCAGGCAAGGACTGAAGCCATGGCTTTGCCAGAGAGTGCCTGGGCTCCCTAGAGACGTGGAGAGGGCTCCACTCTGGGCTGTGTTTGGCACTTTTGAGTGAAGTGCACTTTCTGAGAAGTGTAGGAGAGTTGTCTCCTATCCAAAGATGTTTTTCACCACTGCAGAACGAGCAGTGAATGTCATGGGGTGAGGGCTGGGGACAGGTTCTGGCTTCTCTGCCACTCACAGTGTGACTCTGTGGCACTGCAGCTGCCTCCAGCTTTTCCATCTGCTCCATGTCCCCTTTGTTGTTAGTCTGTAGCTGAGAAAGGATGGACAAGCTGGTGGAGACTGGATCAACCTCTGCTTGTGCTGGGAATAGGTAGAGAAATGGGCCTCCCCTCCAGGCAGGGCAGAATTCCTTTAGTGCCACAAAACTCCTCTGAGGACAATGCCTTTTCCTCTCTCCTCCTGCCTGGGAGCAGATACAAATCGTCCCACCGTGCTCTGTGGGTTTAACTTCATTACAAAAAGTGTGCCTGCTGAAAGCCAATGCCCTTCACAGGTGCTTGGGGAGAAAAATGCCTCTGGAATAGCCCGTGTGGAGCGTGGAGTTTGATTACTTCCCTCTCCCCTGTCCCTGCCCTCATTACTAAGAAATGCCCAAATGCTGTTAACAGTCCATCCCATAATATCAGTGCTGATCCATCAGGGGCAGCCTCCACCACAGGAGAAAGCAAAGCAGTTTTTTTTTTCTTCCTTGTGAAGATGGGAAGGGAGGAAATCCTGTTGGGAGATTGTGTTTGGGTGCAGAGGAGGGAAGAACAGCCCTGGGGCTGCTGTTCTGTCAGGGCCATGGGCCAGCAGGTTCAGAGCCAAACCACTGAGATAGCACCACTGCCTTTGGTCACCCACAGGCTCCAGGCAGCAGCCAGGCAGATCAGTGTCCTCTGCCTGCACAGAGCTGTAAAGCTCCCCAGCTCTTCTGGGGGCATGACATGATCTCTTCCTCAGAGAAATGGAAAATTCCTCAGAGAATTACAGAGGAATGTAGTGCTGGCCTTGAAAAGACCCAGTTACGTTTGAGTCTGGAATAGCAGATGTCTGCAAGCCACTTAGATGGGCCAGAGGTGATTTGGAACCTAGCAGAAGTGAAGATATGACTAAGAGAGAGCTACATGAGGAAATTAATTGCCCTGCAAAAGACTTCTGCTGCAAAATCAGATGCCAGTTAAGTTGCTGTGTTCTTTGCTTGTGTTCCAAAATTTCAGTTTCTTCCTGCTCACTCCTCACGCTCCCAGCATGACCAGACCATACCCCTTTGCTTGGCACTGTGACCTTTTATCCCTGGCCTCTGTCTTGAACCATAAATTGCACTGTCTGGACATTTGTGCTGCACAATTAATCTGTCTCTTGGTCAAGCAGAACTTCAGTGTAGGGGGAAGGAAACAGCAAATAGTGGGGAGATATTTCTGTTTGTTTCCTCCTGATTCGCTGCTCTTCAAATTGAGTCATTGAGACAACTTGGCCTCTTCTTCCCTGCATGAATTACCAATAAAATAAAAGAGACCTTTTCCTGAGTCCTTATTGTCTTTTGTTCTCATTCCAAGCAGAAGTGAGTGTCTTTCAGGAGCCTTGTTCCCTTTACTGCTAAGTTATCAGGGCTTTCAGTACCACCTGCATCTAAGGCACTCAGCAGAGTGGAATATGAACTCATATTGGTAGTTCAAAAAGCAGCTTCTCAAGTTGATTTAATGTCTTTATGGAGAAGGCAACAGAGACAGAACTGGTGAGGAGCCACTGGAGTCAAATCGTGCTTGTCAGGAAAACAAGCTAAATTTCTCTCCCACTGTGCCATCACTCTTTGGTTTATGAGAAGCTCTCTGAGTTGGCTCTCCCTTGCCTGGCTGGCAGGGATCTTTATTTCATTTTCTCCCTGGCTTTCCCCTTTGGTGCTCAGCCCTTGCTAATGCTCCACAGCTGCTTTAGGGCTGCACATCCCCTCACACCTGAACTGCAGCACAGACTGGTTTTTTTAAACTCTAGCAGCCAGATGTGCCACACAAAGCACAAAAACCAGTCTGGACTCAAGCTGCTGCTCTGTCCAAGAGTTACCTCAGACAGCCCTGCCATTCCTTGTTCCCTTGCAGCAGAGTGATGCCCAGGTCAGCCCGGTGTGGGTGCCACCTCAGAGCTGTCACACAAGTGCAGTGGGACCAGCCTGAGGTTGTGGCTGTTCCACTCACAAACCCAACAGGAGCCACCTCCCAAGGCCAGGAGCTGTTTGGAGGATTCTGTGCAACCCATCACCAGCAGCACTTCCACCCCTGCAGGTTCCTCATGTGTCACCAAGGAAAGGTGTTGGTGATGAGGATGAGGATGAGGAAGGAGGAGGTTGGACTTGATAAAATCCAGGCATGTTCAGCTCTTTCCATAACAGGCAGGATTATGAAGGTGCAGGGCCAGGAGTACCCCTGGCAGGTCTCTTGATGCATTCAGAGGTCCCCAAAAGGGATTTCCTGCATTTCTTGCAGATGGGAGATATTTCTGGCATTCTCCTCACAGGGATGGCTGGGCAGAGAGATGGCTGAAATCTCCCCTTTTGGAGTGGTGTGATGTCATTGCACAGTGGGCAGGTCAGAGGGACAATAATGTGTGTGGACAGCAGCCAAGACATGCTGGAAAGGAGAGCAGAGCAAATATTTGAGAGACTTGTTCTCTACCACAGCCTCTCAGGGCCAGGGCTGGCACTTACCTTGAGTACTGCAGGGTTCAAGTTTATTCATTGTCAAGCTAATCCAGCCATGAGAAGAGCTGGGATATGTGAAAATGGAAAAATCAGCCATTATTTTCTACAGGAGCCTGTAAACTTGTTAACATGCTTAGGTGCACACAAGGGCTCAGATGCTTTCCAGCTAAAAAGCAGTAGAGCCACCACTTATCAGGGGAGAAAACTTTATCTTGTTCCTGCCCTGCTTTCCACAGCTGCTGTCCTGTGGCCAGCTGGTGATAAATTCCAGGTCCTGGGGTGCCATCTCCCACATCTGAATCCACATCATCGTCCTGATGCCCCCCAAAGCAGTGCTGTGGGAGAGGTCAGCGGGGACAGGGAAAGCACAGCAGGAAGAATGGAAGAAAGGAGCTCATCTGCTTCTTAACAGTTGGAGAACTGCCAGAAACCACCAGGAAATCCCAATTCCTCTCAGGTAGCTCCCCTTGGGAGCACTGCTCACTGCCCTGTCCCCTCCTGCCCTCCCTAAGCTCATCCCATGGTTTTCCCAGGAGGATGCAGCTCCAAGGGCACCTGGCACACGCTGTCCCTGTTTGATGGTTGTCACTGCAGTGAGACAAATCCCCTTGTTTCGGTTCCCTGACCTTCAGCAGCCCAATCATTGACTGGCATTTCCTCCTCTCCCCTCTCCCCTACACTGCCAATAACTGTGTGCACATAAAAGCTTGGGGAATGCTGATCAGGATAAATGTAATGGTGTTTCTAGCCCTGTGAACACATGCTTTATGACTATTGTGGTGTTTGGGGTGGTTTTGTTTCTGGTGTTTTTTGTTTTCTAGAAAGAAAATGTCCCACAGGGTTTTTGTTCACGTAATTGTGTTAAGCAAATTTGAAATATTAGAAAGCTTTTAAGTGCCTGTTATATATACATCCAAGGTTTGTCTTGGAACATGCTAGGTTGCAATAGACATTTTCCAATTAAGTGAAACAGCAGTGAGGATAATGGGTTTATGGAAATGGAAGAGCCATGCTGGAGGGAGATGGAAAGCCAGAAAGCATTAATCTTAATAGGATCCTTTTTCTTTTTTAGCTTTGCTTTTTTTCTAAAAACTTTTTAAAAATTTCCCTAGGCATGTCCCTGGTTCTGCAGTGGCACGTTATGTATCTAGAGAATCTCTTCCCCTTTTTTTCCTCATTTGCTCCAAATTACTCTCTCTTTTTTTTGATCCTTTCTCTCCAAGAAATCATCAGCACTACCCTTTCTCCAGTGATGGAGGCTCGTGCACACATCCAGACATCTGTCACTTTAACTGAGCATGCAGTGTGGGAATGGGAATTCACAGCCTTCTGCTCTGGAAGGCAGAGCAACCCTCCAAAGAGCCAGACCCTCCCTCCCTCCCTCTGCCTCTCAGAAAACCTCTGGGAGAGCTCTGGGCTCTGGTCCAGTCCTGCAGCCCAGTCACCTTGGGCCAGGCTCCTCCCTTCTCTAGGGTGAGTAAATATCTTTTCCAGGAGGCTTCCCAGTGAAAGAAGCAGGATCCAGGGTGGGATGGGGGGCTGGCATTTTTCTGTGCTGCTCTAATTTTCATGCTGTGCCTTTCTGGGGCAGTCCCTGGGGGCTGGAGCAGCCCGGTGGATGCTGAGCTCTGCTGAGGGGCTTTCCCTCTTTGGGAGGACTCACTGTGAGAGGAAGGTGGGATCAAAGGGGAATTTACAGCCAGAAATCAGGACTCTGAGTGCCCAGCCAAACCTGCTGGCAGTAACTGGAGCTTGAGGAAAGGAGGCAACTTGTGGGTTGTACATGACACATCATACAGAGAGATGGCTGTGCCATCTCCCAGGAGGGTGCTGGGCTTAACCCACCCCTTCCCTGTGCCTGTCACCCCTCCCAGCATTTCTGACTTGATCTGTGACACTTTCCCGTGCCAGCTCTCCCTCCTGGCTCACCCTCGTTTTGTGAACACCAGCACAGATTCCTGTGAGATGCTGAATTTGGATCATCTCTGTAGGAACAACCACCTCGAGTCTGGCACGGATGTTTTTAATTCCCTTTCTACCCCTGGCTGTAAAAGTGGACCGTGTTTCTTTAAATCCACTCACTCCTTTACAACTGCTGCTTTGCAGGAAACAATGCTTGGATCTTTAATCTGGGAAAAAAAAATTTAAAAAAAGGGCTTAGGCTCCCCTACTGTATTTATCTCTGCCCAAATCAGAAGGGTTGGAGCTTTAGACACCTCAAAGATCTCCCTAAGGGTAGGTGCATTTCAATAGTGGATGAAGGGATATATATATATAGATAGATATATAAAACATTCAGGTTAGATAGGCTTCTGCATGCGAAGAACCCCCGAGGAACCACATAATTCCACTCTATTGAGGTTCTAATGCTGCACCTGTCAAGGCAGTGTCAGTGTGATCTCAGAGCAGGGCACTGGGGAGAGCGTATTGATCCCATCTGGATACAGAGCACAGCATCCTCTGCATCCTTTATGTCCAACACAGCAGTCCTTGCCCAGCCTCCCCCCGCTCCTCTAACAGCAAAATCTTTCATCCACGAGCCAAAGCAAAACGACTTCACCGGCTCTGATGTCCTGGGGAAATGTGTTGGGCCTCTGCCACGAGTACAGAGCCTCCTTCCACACCCAGAAGCTTTCAGGCAGTGAGCAGGATTAAGACACGCAGCCCTAGGCTTTGCTGTGACCTTTGGGTATTTAAACAGTCTTGGCCTGGCTTCATGAATATGAGCAGCCTCCTGTCTGCTTTCCAGCACAGCACTCTCCCTGCACGGACAGACTTGAAAAAGCAGGTCCTAAATGGCTTTCTTGGAAAAGTAAAAAATAGCCCTGCGAGTGATAATCAGACTTTATGACTTTATTTCCCCAAGATATTGCGTTTCCCTCTGTTTTCGAGCCCGTTTTTATGGTTGCTCTCAATGCAGTTTTTCTTTAGCTCTAAAACCCCTGCATTTGTGTGCGTGTGATGGTTTGGAAAGCTTTCTCCGGGCTGTTCTCCCACTAGAGGGTACTCCTGCTACACCGACCGTGGGCATTCGGGGCTGGCCCGGCTTCGCAATGCGTCCTCTCCTCTCGGAGCAGGCTGTTCACTGTCAGCACAGCCTGCCCGTGTCCGCTCCTGCTGCTGCCCTGCTCCAACTGCCTCGCTTTTGGCTCTGCGGTGGCCCAGAAATGCTGGAAGAGCATTTTGGCCTCTCCTGTTTTCACCTCCGTGGCGACACAACGCTCTGGGATGTGTAATTTGGGGAGTTTGACCCGCTGCGGGGCTGAGGTTGGTGGCAGCTCCAGGGATGTCGTGGAGAACCCCACACACCACAGCACAACATTTTGGTGTGGAAATGCTCCCATGGCTACGTGCTGCTGAGCTGAGGGGTAGAGTTTGGGTGCTCTCGTTTTTAGGGCTTGTTATTGGGGTGAGGAAACAGAGAAATTTTCCCTTTTTTTTACCCTCTTTTTAGCCAGATCAGACCCTGTGGTCTATTCTGGCCTTGAACTCTGTGTGTGTGTAGCTGTTGATGGATGGGAGGCTCCCTTAAGAGCAGATTTATTTGGCTTTCATGTTGAGAGGCTGCAAAAGCAGCTTTGGGTACGGCTGGACTCCTCCTTTCCCCTCCATGCCTGAGTGCCCCTCTCCATTTGCAGCAGGCAGCTGCCCGTGGCAGGCAGGATGCAGCACATGCTGCGCTTGATGTGGCTCTGGGGGCTGCAGTCTCTGGAATGGCCCAGCCAGCAGGCTGGATTTTAGCTTTTCACCCGAGGAAAAGCCCCAGGTTCCTTGCCTGGGATGAGAACTCTCACTCCCCTGTCCCCTTCACCCCTCCCAGCTCTGCAGAGCCGCTGGGATTTCCACCCCTGCCTGCTGCTCTCTCTTTTGAGCGTGCTTGTGCTGCTGCCTGTTCTCACTGATTAAATGAGCAGGCAGGAATTACAGTCAACCATCCATCACCAGAGCCACGGTCCCCTTGACCCAGCCAGGATGAAAGAGGTCAACATTTTTCTTTCCCCAGCCATTCGTAGCAGTGAGAAACCCAGTAGGAGTTTTCTGGCAGGGTGATTCTCCTTCCTGAAAGAACCAGCTACACAAAGTGGTATCTTCAGAGCGACGAGAGCGCTCGTGGTTGGATGAAAGGTCTTCTGTTCTCAGGAGAATAAAACATCATCTTCTGCCTTGTGTTGGCATTTGGAGCCATAAATCTCTAATGTGGACCATGAAAGGGAAGGTCACTGTCCCAGGAAAGGGAAGGCCACTGTCCCATCCAGTGTATCTTAGGCCTTTCACAGCTCTTTGCGTGTGCTGCCCACAGGTGTCTCCTGTGTGTGCTGTCCAACACAGGCAAGGAGATAATCCAAGATACTGAACGCTCAAAGCATTTGATTCTCTTTGGCTGGACCCATGGATCTTGCAGAAATCCTGGTGGTGGTTGGGATGTAGTTGTTCCTGGAAGCATCAGGAGAGCTGGCTCCTCTTCAGAAAGTGGCTAAGGAAGGACATCCATGAAGCTGGAGAGGAAGTTCTACTCTAAAACCCAGCAAAACCTTCCCTCTTCTCACTGGCTGACAGCATTGAGGCAGCAGAGGCTCTGATGGGAGGCTGGAACAGCACTCTCTGCTCTGCAGGAGTGGAAAGGAAGTTGGGGTGACAATTAGGAAGGGGAAAAACAGCAAACAGAGCCTACAAAGGGGAGTAAGTCACCACTGTGACTAACTGTTCCTCTTGGAAAACCCGGAGAAAGTAATCTAGCGGCTCAGAATTACAGTAAATGACAGGCCTGGCTTAGTCTGGCTGCTGAGTGCTCCCAGGCTGCATTGATTTCAGAAGCAGGCTGTGAATTGCTGCCAGGCAATGAGCTGGCTGGTGGCTGAACCCTCATGTCCTCCCTTGGACCCAATCCCTCTCTTTGTCCCAGTTCCCATCAGAGCCTGTGGCTGCCATCAGTCAGTCCAGCTGAGTGGGGAATCAACTTTGTTTTACCCCTGCCTAAATCCAGAGGAATTTCACTCCCACAGCCCTTCCAAGCTTGCCTGAGGAGCTCCTTTTTCTCTGCCACTCCTGGTCATTACTCAGAATGTTCCTGAGAGCAGCAGGGGCATCTTGGAGCTCTGCTGGAAGGAGGAATCTCTATGTCCTTTAGCCAGCCCCAGACACGCACGCCGAGGGCAGCCTGCTGAGCATCTCCACGCTGCCTTCCCCTTGTTCCTTCCAGCTGGGAGCCGATCAATCTGGGGAGCTGGAGAGAGGAACATCCCGGCCCACCTCATCCCTGAGGCCTCTCCTGAGAGCTGTTGTGCAAACAAAGGGCTGTTTGTTTGTTTGTGCAGCCCAGAGCGATTAGGATGTGCTGAACTCGGTGTTTGTCAGGCACAGAGCCCTGCTTGAATCCTCCCCAGTCAGAGCCGGGGTCAGCTGGGTCTGGCAGCCCTGGGTTTGAGAAGCAGCGGCTTCTCAGCACCAAGAGCTCCCTGATGGAGAGGTTGGGAGAGGGAGGATTAGATTTGCTAATCAGGAGGTGTCTGCTGCCCGTGTTGGGGTGGCTCAGTGCTGGTGTGAGTCATTCCTGCTCAGGCTAGCAGCCTTGGGGGCAGGCAGTGCAAACAGAGAGGACTGGCTCCTAATAATGCTTCATCCCTCTCATGGAGGCAGCTCCAGCCCATGAGATGTTCCCAGCCTCCAGCTGCACTTTGTTCAGCTACATGTCTGCAGGATTGGCTCTGTCCTCCAGCTCCTCTCCTCTGATTCTCCCCTGTTCTCTCCAGATCGTGCTGTGCCATGCAGCCATTCCACTTCCCTGCTTTATGTGCCTTTGCTTAACCTGTGGTGCCTATTTTGGGACTTTTGGTGTGACAGTCTCTGAGCTGGGAGACTCTTTGCTGCAGGTAGGGAAGTTAATGCTAAAACACACAGAGCAACATTGGGACAGAACCACTGAGAAAGAGCAGCTCTCATGGGCCATCAGACAGTGAAGGAGTCAGGACGTGCTCTCCAGGGCTCAGGAGACCAGTAGTGGTGGCTGAGCTTTACTGGAGGTCTGCATGAGCCAGCTTGGAGGTCTGGAGTGGGGACAAGGCTGGTGGTGTGGCTGGAGAGTGGGCCCAGCAAGGACAGAAGAAGGGACAGAGGCAGGGGGAAGCCAAGCTGCTGCTCGATTGAGTTTGGCCAGGGGGATTTTGGAGGGGGACATCAAAGAATATGTTTAATTACTAGGGGATAACTATGGGAGAACAGCATTTGGGGGTCTAAATGTAAATCCCAGGGGGTGGACAGATCCTGTAAGGAAATCCTCCTTAGGATAATGCATGTGAGGAAAGGGGAGGTGAAACTCCTGGAGATGGATAATGTACCTGCAGGGATTTTTGCTCCTGCTCCCTTTAGGTGCTGAGATGAGGGAAGAGGGAGCAGCATCACAGACCCACGGGAACCTTGGGAGCTCTGTCAGGACCTGTGCCTGTTGTTCCCTCCCCATGGGCTGACAGAAATCAAGTGACTTGTGATGGCTCCCCCAATTACCACAAAACAGCTTAAAAATGGAGCTGTGTCAAATCCAGCGTGTGCTGTCGCTGTGTCTGCAGAGCTGTTTGTTTGCCTGATGAAGGGGAAAAATAATGTGAAGCTGGAGATGAAACTAAGCTGAGAAAGGGTTTATTTTTTTTCTTTTCACTCTCAGCCTTTCCAGGATTATTCCAGTAGGTGCCAGTCTCACCTTGTGGAGCAGGGGAGGATGGAAACTGCCAGTAATTCTGCACAGAAATATAAAAAAATACAGCACGAGAGGGGGTGGGTGGAGACATGAAAGCCTACAGGAAAGATCTCTGCTCTCTGGGATGCTCACTTCATTTCTTCCTCTCTACTCAGCAAAGTTTATCTTGGGCTCAGCAGCACGGACCAGTCTCCCCCTCCCCTTGTTCTCTAATTAGTGCACAGTAAAGGAAAAGGTGTTGGGGGAAAGAAGGGGAGATGGGATATTGTGTTTGGATGCCCCAATGGGTAGAAAACTGCATGGTTTCCAAATATGCTAGTTAATGCTTAATCTGACAGGCTGTCTCTTATCAACAGGCTGGATGTGACTCCCCATTACGTGATAATGGAATTCTATATGGGGACCACAGGAGACCCAGTTCCATTCAATTAACTCACAAACCAGCAAACCTCTGAAAGCATCTTTGTCTTCTCTTCTCCCCACCTCTTCCTCTCCTTTTGTTTTGTTACCCTGAGAAAATGAGAGAGGGAATATTTCCATTTTGTTTTGCAGAGGATTAGTACCAACTAATAGGATTAATATCCCAAGTTGTGTGGCACATGGAACACTGTTAATAGGGTGATTATTAGAGAATTATATGGAGGGGCAAAAAAAAAAAAATTAAAAACAGTTGAAATAAAAGCATCCCTGTGTTGGAGAGAAATTGCCATTTCTGTGCAATAACCAGCTGCTGACCTGCCTGTTCTGGGTCAGACTTCTTTATTTCTCAGGCTTGCTCTGCCTCTGGGATTGACTTCCCCAGCAGCACAGGGCAGGAAGCAATTTCAGAGGCTGGAAATGCTGGATGCAAAGAGCATCTCCTCCAGTGACAACTCCAGGAACCCTGAGAGAAAAAAGAAGGTAAAGGATAGTCACCATTTCACCTGGGATGTGAACAGGCTTCTGCTCAGGGTGAACAACTCCATCTCTCCCTCGTCTCACCCTGCTTCCTTTGGCTTTGCCCATGGTCTTGACTCTGAGGGGCTGTGTCTTCTGGGAATGTTTGGTTTGGACACTGGTGGCTCTGTAGGATGTGCTGGAGAACTTTATAGGAGATTGCAGAGCCAAACAGAACTGGCAAAAATCCTGCAGAGGCTGCGTGCCAGAGGTGAACTGGGTGTGTGCCATTGCCAGCAGGTGTAGGACAGGCACCTTCTGCTAACCAAGGGAGGAAAGGCTCTGCTAGGAAAGCACAGAGGCCTCAGGAAATTAAAGCACATTTATTTGTTTCCCAGGCCCTCAAGGAGGGACTCTTGGCAGACAGGTTTCAGCAGCAGCAGCAGCACAGTTGATGCGGGGAGATTTTTTCTGACATCTGTCTGAGAGAGTCTCCTTATGCTCTGCATGAATCCATCTCTCCTGGGCCACAAACCAAAGCCATCCACAGCACTGGATGCTTCCTGGGCAGGGGGCTGGCACAAAGGGCTTTCTGCCTGAGAGGTATTATCCCGAACTCTGTGTTTCCAAATCCCTGGAGGTATTTAGGCCTGCTCCTTCGGAGGTGTTTGGTGTAGGAGGCTTTGTCTGAGCCACTGATAGGGATTTGTTCCCCTGAACTGGATCCCCATTACACCATGAGTCACTACTATTTATATCAGCTGTCGATCTCTCTCTCTGGCAGCTATTTCTGGCTACCTGCATTGTATTCAGGGGAGATTTAGCACCTTTTAATTTTTTTTTTTAAATTTCTTTTACCGAACCTGCTTTTAATTCTTTTTTCAAACGTTTTTTGTCTTAGTTTGTTTTTTCAGCAGCTGTTGAGCTGTCTGCAGCTGAGCTGCCCTCACCTGCTGCTGTGCTGCTGAAAAAAAAAAGGATTTCCAGTGCTACTTCCAGCAGCTTCAGCTTTGTCTGAAGGAGTCCTTTGCCTCAGAGTGAGAGTGTCGTGCCATCTAGAAATGAAAGGCTACAACGGGAACCAAAGCACTTTGCATCAAACAGGATTCTAAACGCTGTTGAGCTGCAGTCCAGGGTAGCAGGTCTGCTTTGTTTATAGCCCTCGTTATCCTAGGAACTCTTCAAGCAAACACTGAATAACCCATTCTTGCAAGCAGATCAGGAAGGACCGACCCCTTTTATCGCAAAGAGAAGGGAAATGGGCCGTGAGAAGGGCTCAGCCTCAGCTGCACTGAGCAAAGTGGGAGCAGGGCTGAGAGTCCAACCAAAATCTCCCAAGGCCTGTTTGGATGCCCTAGCCACAGGGCTGAGCTTTCTGCTCTGCTCTGGTTTCCCTTCCAAATGTGCACACTCAGCATTTCCAATCCATCCCAATCACTTCAAAACCTCACTGTCATTCTCCTGTCTTTTATCAGCACCGGGATTTTCCTTTTTCCCCCCACATCCCAGTCAACCAAGAGATCTCCTGCCTGCCTTGGGCTGTCTCTGGAGCAGATCAAAGGCTTAGGCTGGAAGCAGCTGTGGAGGAGCTGTGGGCACTTCCAGGAAGGAGAAGATGCTCTGGGAGCTGCTGGGAGACTTTAGAACGTGGCTGGTTTTGTGTTGCACGAGGCAGGGGCACAATTCCCTGGTGAGTTCCCTGGTGTACAGCTGGCTCAGCTGAGGGAAAACAGAAACCTCCTGAGGGGCTGAGATTCAGGATTTTGTGCCCTGATGCTGGCACAGAGAGGCTGAGGAGCCACGTCTGCTCCTGCACAGAGCCAGCTGCTCTGAGGCAGGACCTGCAGGAGCAGCAGGATGGTGTTTTACTTTCACCTCCGTGCAAGGTAAAAGTCTACGTAATTTAAAGATGAGTTCTCTTATGCCAGGCTATGAAAAAAGTCTTCAGAACACCCCCAAGGTTTCCATTTAATTACCAATTGCAGCTGATTTCACAGAGCAATTTCTAAGCCTCCAGCAAGGCCTTGTGGCAGTTCTTTCATCTCTCAGGCTTATTGGGAAAAGCTGTATTAAACGTCTTTTAATCCTGCCTTGGATGCACTACCTTTGATCACCTACAATTTTACACATCTGTGCTCAGGCTCACGTTCCTACGTACGTGCCTCCCCATCTAAAAATGCTTTAAACTGTGTCAGTTGATTAGAAAGTCTCTCCTGACTGATATAAAGCATCTTGCAAGCTTGACTGAAACACCCTGAGAGCTAATGATCATCCAGAGGGTCTGGGTGATCCAAGAGGATGGTTTAGCGTTGCTGCATAAGCTGATGAACGTCAGCTCCTCGTTTATGTTTTACTCCACCTTCTCCTTCCTTAGAGAACAAGTTTCTGCTGGGGGAAAGGAAGCAGTGAATGTCCTTGCATGGAAAAAGAGAGCTTTAGCCAGATCTGGGGTGAGATAATTTCATTTATTAATATAACGTCTCAGTTGATTGTGGGATGCAAGAAGGTGGGACGTTCCCAGAGAAGATGCAGAAATCCACACCCTAAACCCTGAGATGTCTGCAGTTCATTGAGGGCAGGGTCAGCTCTGCTCTCTCAGTCTGATGTCTCAGGTACAGGACACTGTGTCCCTTGTGATGCTTTTCCTGTCCGAGGAGGACCTGATCTCTTTTCTGGGAGGAACACAGTGGTGACGATAAAAGATTTCATTCGGGATTCAACTGGACTCTCAGTGCTCCTGAGCATGGAAATGTGGCACAGGAGTTGTGCCACTTCCCTGCAGGAAATCCCCACAAAGCTCTGGTGGGATTGGCTGCCTGGAAAAGGGGAAGGAGCTGTGCCCTAGAACTGCCAGTGTCCAAGTGGGGACATCTGCCTGCTCCAACAGCTCCATGTGGCCACCTGGACAACGACTCCAGTCAGGGCTGCTTGAACATATGTTTGTTTTAACTGCAACAAGAAACCCCAGTGTGGGGTGGTGTTGTGGGGGCCTTGGGTTTGCTCAGTGGAGCAGGAACAATCTCTTTCCTGGGAAGTCAAGTGTATGATGCTCACAGAGAAAGAGAGCAGCCGGAGAGCTTTGTGATCTGAGCAGCCAGAACAGCTCAGCTCTGCAGGAAAAGCGAGGGCAGCTGCCAGATGGGGCAACTCCAA
>VZSR01002145.1:5454890-5486872 GCA_013398615.1 Brachypodius melanocephalos | reverse complement strand
TGTCATTTTGATGAAACAGAAATTGCTGAAGAAATCTTACCAATTTTGACAATTCTGCTTGGAAGGGAGCTGGGGAGGAATATCTTGAAAGTGCTGGAGCTCCCAGTTATGACATTTTCTGAATGGAAAGGAGTTTTGATTTATTTCTTTTTCTCTTCTCAAAGTGATGTTTCAAAATGTACTGTTTTGTGGAGGGAACAAAATGGTTGAATTAAGGCCTGGGAAAAAAAAAAAGAAATAAAATATTTTGAGGCAGTTTCTCAGCATTTTATTTTGAGACTCTGTTGGCTTTTCGGACAACATGGGATGATTTAAAATTGTTGGTTGTTCTGTTCTGATATCCAGACTCACAGTTGTGTTTCTCAGTTGAGCCAATGATGTATGAACCATAGTTGGGTTTGTGGTGATAAATTACCCGGTTTCATAGCTGAAAAGAACCTGTTTTAATCCATTAACTATAGAGAACAAAATACCCCAAGTCTCTCAATTCACGGAACCATGCGAGGATCTTCCACCGTATGAATTATTCAGGAGCAGTGGTGGAAATGAAGTACCCATTACATTTACAAATATTCCACAATGAGTTCAAGGCTGAGCAGGAATAGATCAGACAGCATTTATTGTAAAGCCTTGCTGAGTATTACTGGAGATGTAATTTCCCGTAGTAATTAACACAAGATCTGCAATCCAGCTTTGAAAAGGCGATTGAACCTTTCCCTGTGAATTTAGGAATCATCCGAGTTATTCCATGCTATAGGTGACTGGGAGCATTGAGCCTTTGTCTGAAATTAGTCCTCAGCGTGGCGGATGATTAAAGAGGGTTCTTTCCTTCAGGCTACTCGGGATTGATGTTTTCTATTAAAAAAATGTACTGGCTAAGGATTTGTGAAATAGAGAGAGAGCTTCTCTGGGTGTGTGCCACTTTCTATGCAGATGTGCTTAAGCCATCAGATAAATGATAAATGATTTCTCCAAGCTGGATGGGGTAGCATGACCCAAAGGGGATGGAGAGGGGGGTGTTGTTATTTTTCTTCCCTTCCAAGAATCAGAGAGAGCCATTTGTCAGCTGAACCCAGCGAGGTGCCCAAGGATCAGACGTCAAAGGCTGCTCTGTCTGGAGAGGGAACACTGGGAGTTAATAGTGGTGCCCCTCCTCAGACCTCTTCATTTCTACTCCATTTCCCTGCCCTTTCCCTTGCTTTGAGCTCCACTTTCTTCTGCCTTCTGAGGCTGTGAATGGCTCTGAGTGCTGCCTGCTGGAAAAAAAAATGAGTGGAATTTTGGGTTTTTTTTTTTTTTGAGGAATACTACTCAGAGTTTCTTCTTGGTGGATGGAGTTCAAACATCTCTAGCACCATCCACTCTTAAATCAGACTTTAAAAAAAAAAAAACAAGGCTTTTTCTAATTACTCCCAGAACATTAATTCACTGCTGGAAATTGGGATTCTGTTGAGTCGAAGTCCATACATAGACTATAAGAGTCACTGGCCTGAAGATTTACCTACTTAAAAAACAGAGTAGAGGAAAAGTTATTAGAGCTGTTCCCACCTTTGGTATGTGTGAAATCTTTTAAAATGGAAAATTTCAGTGGAAGAAAGGGGAACTCTTTTGGAAACACAGTTCTTACCTTTCAGTTAACTCTGAGTCTTCTTATCTCAATCATGAAGAATGGAGATAGTGATTCTCAAGGAATATTGAATTTCACAATGGAGAAAAATGACAGTTCATCAAAAACGACCCTTTACTGTAGGAATCCATTTCGCTGGAGGTCTTGCTGGGCTCTTTTGTGTTGGAAAAATAACAATTAAATCACTTCCCAACAGTTTTACCCTTTGAAAATCAGTTTTCTTTTGTAAACTTGAAATATCTTACATCAGTTGAGCAAAACAATTTTGCAGCGTTCCCTCAGAGATAGAATATTTTGTAGGACTTCTTGTTGAGCTGTGTGGTGTCTCATCAAAGGGGGATTAGAAGACCTGAGAGACATCTGTGTCATTGAGGCAAGGGGTGTCTGATCAAGGCCAGGGCATTCTGACACCACTGTAAAACTCCTTGTTGTGTTTTTAACCTAGCCTGGAATTACAGCAGAGCCTGGATTTTATTTGCCTTTCCCTGGAACATTTTCTTTTCCTCCATATAATGTAAACAGCCCAAGATCTTCTAAGAAGGGAAGGTGTAGGGATTTGAACAAATTGTGCTGGATTTGGGTAGCAGGAGATAATCCCCAGCCTGTACAACACCTTGAGCTCATTGTGTGAGTTCTGTAGACAGCAATCGCTTCACTACACCCCGAGCTGGGTGTGACAGCATCCCTGGGTGTGACAGCATCCCTGGGGGTGACAGCATCCCTGGGGGTGACAGCATCCCTGGGCCTTGCTGCCTACCCCAGCAAGGAGTGTGGCAGGATTTACTGACTGCAGTGCTCTGTGTGTGCTGGATCCTGCACCCAAACAGGGAGAATATCCAGAGAAGAGCGAGCAACAGGCACAGAAAAGCTCTGCACGAGTGCTGGCACTGCCACCCTGGAACACCAAGGGCTCCAGGAGCTGTTGTCACCTCCCTTCTCAGGGGGCTGCTTCCCTTCCCCTTCTCCAGGACATCATCTGGGCATCAGCTGCTTCAGAGCCTCGCTTGCTAATGCTGAAGGACAAGGGGAGACTCTGCTGCCAGGGTTGATCCAAATATGTAATAATTTGGTTTTAATCAGTATTAGCAGTGCTGAGATTGCCGAGTCAGATCCGTTCATATCACAGGGCCGGGGTAACGAGGAGCGACCAGCGCCAGGTTGGTTGAATTCCTCCTTCCCAACAAAGCGTGGAGATGATCTGAGCACAGCTCATGCATGCAAAAATCAAATCCCAGCATGTGCAGCTTCCCTTCTGCAACATCTTTGTCAACACGTGAGTCTCACTGTACACAGGAGCCTCTGAGGGCTGACAGAGCCCAGCGGTTCAGCTGTTTGCAGAGGGAGCTGCCTCCCCTGTGCTGACAATTTGCTTCCATTAAGAGAACAAAAGCAGGCAATTAAATGAAGCAACACGTTGTTTTCCTAACTCTGGCAGGTGCTTATCTGATTGCACAGGTAAGCTCAGGGCTGCTCTTTGTCCCTTCGTGGCTTTGATGAGCTTCCAAATCAAAGCAGGACGGGCAGGAATGCACAGGGATGCCTTTTGCATTTGTTCACTGGGCAAATTCCTGGTCGGGATGTACACCTCGCCCTGAGTTTGGCACTTGGGAGCCCATCTTCAGGCTAAAATACCCACTGGGTTGCTGTGGTTGGGATGGGATGGGATGGGATGGGATGGGATGGGATGGGATGGGATGGGATGGGATGGGATGGGATGTGAAAAAGTGACCCCACTGCACATCCATCACCAGTGTCTTTTCCCTGCTGAGGGAAATGCCAAACCCTGGCGCAGCTGCTGGCTCAGGGGAGCTGTCTGACCCTTTGCTGCTTCATTTTGAGAGTTCAGACCGCCCTGTACAGACCCAAGCAGTGCTGCAGTGACAGGGCACAGGGAACCTGCAGCCCTTTCTCCCACACTCTCCACTCTTTGATCATCTCTACAATCAGAGCCTGCAACCCTGTGGCCAGCAAAAAGAAGGATCTTGCCCCAAATCGTCGGGGGGAAGGCCAAGAAAACCTCTTGGAGGTGCCCCCAGCCCCTCTCTTCTCCCCTGAGGCTGCTGTGGGTCATTTCTCTGCAGAAGTGTGGGGTGGCCACAGCTCTGCAGGACTGCCCAGCTTCTCTGGTCATGGTCCACAGCTGGGGCTCTGCCGGCCCTCCTCAGCAAATGGAAAGAAATGAACAGTTTGTGGGCAGAAAAGGAGCTTGGACTCCAAGCATTTGGCCTTTAAAAAACTTTCCTCGACACCTGCTCCTTTCTCAGCAAAACAAAAATGAAGCAGCTGAGAGCCCTGGCCAGCAGCCCCTGGCTGGAGCAGTGTCCAGGGGATCAGCACTGCCCAGCCAGGTTCTTCTGCAGCTTTAAAGCTGATTCCTGCCTTTATTTCCTGGGATGCAGCAGGATTCTCCATGGAATGGGTCCCACTTTTACCCCCAGATTTGCCCAGCAGCTGGAAGTGGCTGTAATTTCTCTCTTCTGAGAGGTTTCATCTTCCTTTTTCTTTTTTTTTTTTGTTTAGTGGCCATCTCAGTAGTGTTTCAAATTATCAGGGCTGTGGTCTGCTGAGCACAGACCAAATCCCTCCCTTTTCTTTCCCTGCATTCCTCACTGCAGTGAGAAGTTGGCCCATCTTTGGCCCCAACAGTGAGGTTTTTGCCCTTCAGTGGTTTTTGCTCATATTGGGTGACTGAAAAGGAACAGGCTCTCGTGTTTAGGAGCCTCACAGATTTCTGTAAAAACATCCTCGTTGAAGAATTTCTGTCCTTTCACATCTGTCTCTGCATTTTTAGGATTTCACAAGCTACGTTTCTTTTTGTTTTTACTGCTATATCTTTCTTGGGTTTATCTAAGTTGTTGTTATTTTATTTGGGGGGTTTTTTTGGGTAAAGAACAACAGTTTTCTTCCTGAGACTTTTCCTTCTTTCCACAGTAAATATTTATCATCTTCAGAAATAACTAAGCAGGATTTTTTGGGGTTTTTCTTTTTTTTTTAAGAGTTAGGCTCACACTGTCTTCCAAGCCAGCTCCTTTGGACCATGTGTGATCCCAGCTCTCCCATGTCCCGTCCTGGCTCTCCTCACAGCTCTTCTCTCCTCTCTCTTTACACAGTGGGTAACAAGATGTCTCAGCAAGGCATCAAAGTCTGTGCTGCGTGTTCAGACTCCAAATCCCTGCCAATAACTCAGAGATAGAAGAGGATTATAGGGCTGCGTAACAAATAACAAGGGTTTAAAGTGTCTTAAGAACACCGTGCTCAGAAAAAAAGAGGGATTGTTGGCATGGGGAAGCCTGCAGGTATGAAAAAAGGGTTTATTTCGTGCATTTGTAGCACTTGCAATGAGAAACTCTGGTGTGTGAGATGGGTTATTATAAAGAAATTATCCTGGAGTTGGTGTTGCTGTGTCTCTAATGCCTCTGGGCTGTGGTCACTTTTTACTTCCTTCAAAGGTGTCCAGTCTTATCCAAGAGAATGAGCAGACACTGGGGGATAGAGGCAAGGTGGAAATCTGCCCTTCCTGCGTTTCTTCCCACCCTTTTCTCCTTGGACCACCTCCCCTGGTTTGCACCCCGTGTGGCTGAGGAGGGCCATCCCAAATATCCTGCTTGTGCTGAGCTGCCTCCCCACAGCAGCTCCCAGAAAATCCCTGGAGCCGTGGATCCTCCCGTCCCTTCATGCAGGCGAGGCCTGAGCGTTTCAAAGCTCGGTGTAGAACAAGGCTGTGGCATGGGAAACAGAAGCGAGGGTGTCAGGACACATCAGTGCTGCTCCGAGCTCCTGCCTACCTGACAGATTCCCCCCATCCTTCTGAAATCCCACACGAGCCTTGCTTTGTACGGAGGGAACTGCCAAACGCAAATGCTTGTTTGTTTTGTGCTCAACAAAGCTGCCTTCTTTCCCCTCGTGTTTTTGAGTAGTTGCCGCACGTGGCAAGAGAAAACAGGGAGGAGGAACCTTGGTGGTTTTTTTTTTTTGAAGAAGGAAAACAAAAACCCCAAAAAATGAGTAAATCTGAAACATCTAAGAGAGGTGTTTATTGAAGCTGGCGCGTGGTTTGCTTTACGTGTTCCCTTTCTTTACAGGCTGAGACATCTGGGTTTGTCTCATTTACCAGATGAGAATGGCAGGCAGCAGCCGTGGAGGTGATTACACACAGGTTTAAAGCAAACGAGGGGAACAAACCAGTTGCTATTTAAGTGCCTTTTCCAAGCCAAAGGTGGCCCTGCTGTAAACACAGATTACTGTGGTGCACACACCGTCACCAGCTGTCTCCTGGAGTCAGCCTGGCTTTGCCCTCCTGCACTGTCTGAGCATCAGCTGGGACACAATCTGAGTTTTACTCATTGCCTTCCAAAAAAAAGTGATTTTTTTTTGACTCTCCTCCTCCTGCAGGTTGATCTTTCCCTATTTTTAAGTGCAAGAACACTGAGGTTCGGGCCAGCTCCTCTGTCTTAGGCTTGTGCTGGCTTTGCTGCAGTCCAGTGGTGCCCACCACTGCAGCTGTGACAGTGACACTCCCCCAGAGGCACCCAATTATAGATGGAAGTGGCCCAGCTGCCTGCACAGATTAGACAGAAGCAAACACGATTTGCCATCGCTGTAGATCCTCTGACACACAACGTTCACAAAGGGCAGGGTGTCAAAATGCTTTTGACTTGAAATAAGAGAAGAAGGGGGGGAAAAGAGCCAGAAAATGGGTCAGAATGGAAAGCACTGGGTGGAGAGGGAGAATTCTTTAGGGATGCTGCAGAGTTTCGTGCTGCTTTGCTGGTTATTGTGTTTGGAAAGTGGCAAGTTTCTGCACACTCTTAAGGGCTCAGAAAGGCAACTTTCTTGTGTAGCTTTACCTCTAGAAGTGTGTCTATTTCCATTGAGTGTGGAAAGAATTTCTTGTGTCCTGCACAGGAGGACTCTGGAAAGTTCTCAGTTGGGCAGGTGTACAAGAGCCATTATTGGCAGCAGGACTCTAACTTGCCTTCCTAAATCCAGAGCAACTTTCTATCCCAAATCCATAGAAAGTTTCCATCCCAAAGAAGTGCAAAACACATCACATCCTACATACACTGTATAGTCTCCAGACAGTTGAAAGATTGCTCTACCTGGACAGAAGACGGTGCAATCCATTGTACTGTGAAGGTCTTCACCAGAGAAAGAGGCTGAAGAAGCCCTAGCTCTCCCAGGCTGACCCTCATGGGACTGCCCGTGGCCTGGAAAACAGCTCAGGACTTGGGAAATGCTGGGAATGCCTCCTGTGGGCTTCAGAGGCTCAGACATGCTCAGCACAAGGCATTTCCAAGAGCTCTCCAGACTGCGTGACCACTTGGCCAAAATCTCCAAAGATGGAGAATGCCATCAATGAGTTTTGAGGGTCACTGAGGCCCCATCTCCTTTCTCCCTCTTTCTCTCATGGTGTTAGTGCTGACAGGCTCCTTGGGAGCTTCCAAGGATTCATCTTTGCCTTAAACAACCTTGCCCAGACAAGCAGCTGCAGTGCTGGGTTTGTGTGTGGCTGCTGAATGGCTGTGTGCTTTCCTTTAGCAGGTTTCACAGAGGAGGACAGAGCCCCTCAGCTGGTTCTTCAGCTTTTTTACATCCATCCTTCCTGTTCAGGCTCCCCCTTTTCCCCCCTAAAGCTGTCCTTTGTCTTGCAGAAAAGCTGTTCAGCTGGCAGGAGATCTCTTCAGGCATTCTGAGGATTGTCATCACTCTGTGCTCCAGCCAGGCAGCTTTTGGCCATTGTTAGCTGGATCCACAGCCCAGCTCGTTTTTGTCTTCATCCAAAATAGGGAACTAAATCCAGAAGTGCAGCTCCTCTATTAATATCTGTGCTGTGGTAGCACCAGTCTGCCAGGTGCTCTGCTTTGTGCACACAGAGGGACTCCATTGCTCCACTGAGCTTGAAGCAAAGGCACAGAGAGAAGCCAGATTACCTGGGAGAGCTGAAAAAAAAAAATCAGCTTTGGTTTCCTAAGCCTCAATCCAATCTTTGATCCATCAGGCTATGCTGCCTGGTAGTTTGAAATTGCTCACTTCCACGAGGGCTGAATCTGCCCCCCTGCTCTCGAAAGAGGCTATTGATGTCTGACTCCAAACTTTCAGTGCCTCAGGCCTCTCCTGAGGGTGCCTCTATTCCAGCAGCCCAGAGCCACCGGTTTGTAATTTTTTTGCACACATTTATTACCAGCCAGAGGAATCCACTCTGCTATCGGCTTCATGCTTCAAGGGCAAACATCCTAATTACTTTTGGGCTCCGTGGAAGGACAGGGCTTCGTGGAAGTGCCTCAAGCACAGATTTATTTGCCAGTTACATGCCCAATCATCTTCCTTATCTGAACTGTTTGTGTCTTACTGGGTTGGGGTCAATTTAAATTTGTTGGCATCGTTCTGTTCCATGGAAAGGCAGCAGATGGGTAGCAAGTTCTCACTTGGCATCAACCCCACTGGGCCCAGTGGTGAATGCCCACGAATTTCCTTACTAATTCCTGAAGAAAAGAACCTCTTAGAGATGCACACCAAACCCATGGTGCCCTGAGCAATCTCCCTTCTCATGGACTCCCAGTCCTGTGGGGTTGTGGGCTGGATAATCTCTCCAGTACCACTTTCCTGCAGGGAAGAGCTCGTGTTCCCAAGCAGCACTTTGTGTCCTGAAATGCTCAGTGGATGTTTCAGACTGAAGGGGCTCTCTCCACCAGCAGGATTTGGATCTGTTGAGCAGCTCCCAAAGCTGCCTGAGAGGCCTTAAAGAAGGAAACAGAGGTGTGTAGAGTCCTTTAGAGCAGGGCAGGGGGGATGGAGCTCAGCAGCTGCTAATGGCCTCCAATCAGCTGTGCAGTTCTGCTGGCTGAAAATTACCTTTTCCCTTGATAAGATGAGAAACAAGCCAACAGAAGAACACCCCCAGCATTAACAATCACAATCCTGAATTCGCTCTGAGAGCACACTCTGATTTGAGCACGCTGGAATAATACTAGAACTTTTTTAGGTTAATAATTAATTGCGTGTTTTTAATTAGAAATTACTGTTGCATCCGCACGGACTTCTAGCACATTGCATCTTATTAAAGCTGTAATTGGAATGCGTTATTTATTTGTTTCCTTTGTTAATGTTCATATTTCTGGCTCCCGAGGTCACCAGAGCTGCAAAAGCAACTTGTTTAAAATGAAATGCAGCGAACTCCCAACAGTAAATGTTGCTGTGTGATTGTAATTGTTCTTGTTCCTGCGTGTTCCAGCGTGGTGCTTGGGGATGCAGGGGATATTTCTGTGGTGTCTGCTCGTGGCTCAGCTGCTCACCAGGAGTCTGTGGCTTCTCCCCTACGGAGAGCTGGGTGGGTTGTGCTGCCCTGGCTCTCAGACTGCAGCGTAGATGGATGATGGGTGGGGATGGAAGGGTTTAAAGCACTCCCAGGAGCCACTCTGGGAGCAAACCTGGGGGTGTTGCTGGATGGCTCTGAGTTCAGCTGTATCCCCACTTCCCAGTGGGGGATGTTTGGGGCTCCCTCATTGCTGTCCACTCAGTTGTTGCACTGTTGGTGCAGCATTCATGGCTGGAGTTTGGAAAGGATGAGGCAGACGGTCTGGGGTCAGCATGCAAGAATTCCCTTTATTCAAATTTCTGATTCCGTCTATATACACTGTACATAAGTGGCCAATTATTGGCCAAAAGCATGTCACCTCATGATTTGGATTGGTGAACATTCCAATCACTCAAATGCTTCTCTCAGAGCAAAAGAATGCAAACATTTTCTTATTTACATGAAAAAGCACGAGAACTCAGCTCAGAGTTCTAAAACATCAGAAGGCTAGTCTAAAATATTAGAATGCAAGTTTAAGACATGCAAAAGCAAGGTGACGCTCAGTGGGAAGATTCCCTGTGCTCATCATCCTCACTGTTCATTCTGCATCCCCTCCCCTCATTGCAGTTTCTGGAGATAATCCTGAGTGAAAAGCAGAGGCTCTGCAGGGAAAGCTCTGCTTTGTGTCCTGTGTCCAGGCAGCCTGGACAGCTCCTGCGGGGAATGGAACAGCCTGGGAAGAACTTGTGTGGCTCAAAGCAGCCGCTGAGCTCGGGCTTAAGGATCAGGTGGATGCAGCATGAAAATGAAGATAAGGAACAGAGTTAGAGAGCTCCACAGGCTTTGGAAAATATTTAAAGAAGTAAATTAGGGTAAGCATGGCTGGGAAAGCTTCAGTGAAGAGCAGTCTGGTCTTCCAGGGAGTGATGGGCTGGAAACTCCTTTGGGTCAGTCCAGTAAAGTTCTGGGAAAAAAATAACAGAGCTTATCAGAAAAAAACAGCTTCTCTCCCAGTTCCAAACAAAATTGCATTTCCTTCCACTTGTTTCATTTGTTTCATTATCCGCTGAGAGAATTGACTCAGAAATCCTGTGTTGTGTAAGAGATAATTCTGAGGACCCTTTGTAGCCTTCTAATCAAAAGTCTGCATGGAAGCTGACACCTAAAATCTGCCCTCATTAAGGCAGTTGGGAGATTACCAGTTGCAGGCCACCCAATTTGCCTGTAAATATTCAAGGAGCTGAGGTAAACTCCACAGATGTGGAAAGCCAGCGTGTCAAAGCAACAGCAAAACCTTTGGCGCCCGTTCAGATAATCTTTGGAACACCAGGATTTGGGCTGATTAGAAGAGAAAACCAAAGCAATTTGAAGAAGAGCTGGGGGGAGGAGAAAGGAGTAAATTTAGACAAGGGAAAGCAATTACAGGCTTAAAAGGAATAATAAGCATCAATTAGCAGCAAGTATCTCTGCCTACAATGAAAGCATTTTCTAATACATCCGCGGTGGAATAGAGAAAGAGAAAAGACAGCTCCGTCAATGAATTGCAGCAGGGATCCCGAGATAAAGGGGAGCAAATGCTGTGGAGATATTAAACAATTACTTAGCATTCAGCCTTTTAGAAATTAAAAAAAGGTGGAGGCTGCCCTGAGCTGAGGAGCTTTCCAAAGACACCCGATAAAGCTGCAGATGCCAGCTGATAAGGTCACTGTGGCTGATCCTCTCCAGAGAGCCTCTGGTGCTTGGCCAAGCAGCATCTTCCAGGGAGAGGCACGGCAGGAGCAGGGAATGATGGCAAAGGGCTGGGCAGGAGGTTGGGAATAGAGTGCCAGCTCTGTGCTGGCACTGCCAGGCTGCCTGTGTGCCATGCTTCCCATTGGAAAAGGGGCTGGGGGAAAGGTTTGGCTTCTCATTCTGCTTTTTCCTGCTTGTGGTCTGTGGTGGGTGACTGCATTCCCCATTCTGCTGGACAGGATTCCACGCTTGGTTGTGCCTGGTGGGGAGCTGAGTGATGGGCAGCTGTGCTGAGGAGCCCAGACTTGGCATCCACTGTGAGAGGAGGGCAGGGACAGGATTCAGTTGGCTTCACCTCTCCTTAGCTGTGTCCATGTTCCTAGAACAGGCCTCTAATTGGATCATGCCAGTTATCCAGCCGAGCGTAGCTAATCCTTTTCTGTCTCTCTCCTCCTCCCCTGCCCCAAAATAATGGAGGCTGGGGCTTGGCCCAGGATTGTGGGGACTTGTTTTGTGTCTGGGACTCTGATTTTTTAGCCTTTGTTTAGGGAGATCTTGTCCAGCCCGTTTTTCTGAATGGCAGCAGCTGGCAGAGCTCAGCTACATCTCTCACTTCAACCCCTTCTCCTCCTAGCAAAGGTGAGTCAGGAGTGATTACAGTGTGGAGCAGGGATTTGGGAACTGCTGCCAGGTCAGCTGATTCTGGCAGACCCCCTGCACTGCGCAGTTCTGGGCTCCCCACTTCAAAAAAGGATAACTGGGAGAATTTCAGAATGCTGTGCCATCCCCTGTGCTAGAGATGAGCAGGCAGCTCTGACTGCTCCCTGTGAGAGAGTTCTGATGGCAGGGCTGTGTCAGGAAGAGCTGTGGAGCCAGGAGAAGCCTGGGGAGGGTGGGCAGACACTGGATGTGCACTTCCAGCACAAGAACTAGAAAGCACCAGGGGAAGCTTCCCCTTGTAGGTGACAGCATCAAAAGAAATGAAAGAAGGTTGGTGCTGGCACTGATAGCTCAGCTGAGGAACTCCTCACTGCAGGATGGTTTATACAGTATCAGGAGATGTCACACTGATTAATGGCAGAGAAATCTGCTTAGAGATACTAAATACATGAAAGCACTGCCTAACTCTGAACGAGACACAGAAGCTGGAATCTGAGGGACTGTTTTGGGGGGAAATGGTATGTTTGCTATTAATTCTCGTGCTTTTCCCAGATATCTCTTTTTGGCTGCTGTCAGAGAGAGCTGCCCAGATATTTGGGCTGCTCCTTATCCTTGTACGTTTTCCTGATGCTGTGTTCTGCTGGTAACAGTCCCCCTGGGGCAGCAGTGGGATTACAGGGCTCTTTTGGAAAAACCTGCTCGATTTTAACCTGTGTGGCTTTCCCTGCTGCGGCAGCTGGGATGATCCAGGTACGCCTGACAGACAATGAAAAGCCAACACGGATCTCCCTCTCCAAAACACTGCAGTCATTTGGGTGACCTCAATGCAGGCATGATCCTGCTAGCATTAAATGGAGCTGAAAAAATATCAGTATTACTGCTCAGCAGCAGCTATTTCCAGAGTGGGAACAGGGGAAGGAACACCACTGATGCTTCAGCTGGCACATGAGCCATGTAACCTTTTGTTCCCTCCTTCCCCAAGGCCTGGCGGGTCTCTCCAACATTCTTCAATTAGCAAAGAAACAATCAGCTCTCCGTATTTCCCAGTGATTACCTGGCAGATTCAAAGTCGTGTTGTGTGAGCTGCCTCACTCTGATGTGAGCAGGGAGCCGCTCGCTCGAGATCAGCAGCGTCACACAAATGGTGCCAGTTTGATTTGTGGCTCTGGGCTCTCTGACGTTCTCCTGGGGTGTTTGCAGTGTCCCTTCTGCAAGCAGGGCCTGCAGGAGGCTGTGCCACAGGATGTGGGACATTGGGGCTCCTCAGCATCCTGCCAAATGCCAGGTGAGCCATCCTGGTGTCAGCAAAATCAGTCCACAAACACCAGAGGTTTGTGCCTGAAAAGGAGATGGAGGAGTCCTGTGACTTTATTCCAATAAAGCGAGAGGCCATGGGGGATTTCCCCTGGGGTCTCTCAAATATTTGGAGGATGCAGCCTCCTTTTTGTCCTCATCTCCCAGCCACATTTCCCTCTCTCTTCCCCCATTGGCTGAGGTACTTGAGGTACAGACTTCCTGAATCACCTTATACAGACCCCCTTATAATGTGTACCCTCTTCTTTATTTCTTTTTCCTTTTGTCTCTGTTCTTTTTCTCCAACTCCAGGGATTTAGCATAGTCTTGGGTGAGTGACAGTCTGTGTCAATCAGTGGAATTCCTCTGGAATTTATGGTTCCCCTCATTGCTTTCACCTCTCAGTACCTGGCTGTATCTACCAGCAGGCCCATGGTTTGTTTGTAAAGACAAACAAAGACATCTCCTTCTCATTCCTTTCACTGACAGGGATTTCTCCCCTTTCCTGCAAGGCTGTGCCAGGGCAGGGTGAGCAGTGGGAAGGGAGGTTCATTCCTTCTGTTACAGCAGAGAGGCTGTGATCCTGACTGATCCTGCAGAGTGGAAAATGCCTTAAAAGCGTGGTAGGTGACACCAAAACTCCCCAGAAATAAAAATTAGGGTTGGGTTAGCATTGGGGTTAGAGTTGGGTTAAAGGTTGAGTTTGGTTGGGTTAGGATTAGGTTTGGGATTAGGGTTAGGTTGGGTTGGGTTTCATTCATGTTAGAATTGGGGTTAATGCTGGGGTTATAGTTAGGGTTGGGGTTAGGTCTAGCTTTGGGGTTAGGGTTAGCTTTGTGTTTAGGTTTGGATTTGTTTTATTTAGGGTTAGGTTTTAGGGTTTATAGTATGGTGAATGGTAAGGGGTTTTTTTAGGGTTAGGGTTGGGGTTAGGTTTTCAGTTAGGGTTAGGCTTGGGTTTAAAATTGTGGTTAAGATTCGAGTTGGGTTAAGCTTGATATTGGGTTAGGGTTTTTGGTTTATTGCATCCTCGATGGATTTACTGAGCTGCGCAATTCCCTTGTGCCTGCCCTGGGTCAGATCCAGATCCCAAACTGGGCTTTTTCAGGATACCAGGGCTGGGATGTGCTTGGGAATTTGTCAGCACTTGACTTCCAGGGGTGAATGTTCACTTTTCCCAGCTGGAGGTTTTCTCCAGTGATGCCAATGTGCTGAGATGGCAGAAGGATCCAGCAGGAGCAGAGTGGGAGGAGCTCTCTGGGGGAAGAGGAAGATGGGGAAGGGAATGCTTCAGTGAACTAATTCAAAGCTGGTTTTTAATTAAAAAAAGAAAAAAAAGTGAAGAGAAAATGAGATAAAAGTGAAAGACAAGAAAAATCTCCTCAAGGCTGGGCAGACCTATCATGCAAATAAGGATTTTAAGTGGAAAATTAAAGAAATTACCAAGAAAGAGAAGAAGAAGCAAGAAAGTAGCCAGCATAAAAATTAAGTTGCTGAGTCAGTCCTGGAAAGAGTTCAGAAGAGAGGGCTTATTTTTTTTTTCCCAAATAGATTTTTTTCCGTAAATAATAGATGAAATAGGAACCAATAACACAAAACCGCCAGAGTTTGTGAATGCTGAGTGAGCTTTCCCTCATTAAACCAATTTTTGAAAAGACATTTACAGGGAACTCCCTGCCCCAACAGTGGCAATCTCCAGAGCACTCTGCAGCCACCTGTGGCTCGAGGCTTTGCTGAGTTCTCTTTGCCTGTGTGAGGTTCTGAGGCACGGGGGAGAGGGACAGGACTGGTGGGGTAAAGGCTTTGTGCCCTGTGGCTGGCAGAGCCTTTGTGCTGGGTGCCCTGAAGCAGCTCCTCAGTGTGAGGAGGAGTGGGATCTGGGATCTGCAGCATCAATCCCAACCAGGCCTGGGAAAGGTTGACCAAAGTCAAATTTCCCACTGGAAGCCCTAAATCTGTGTTTGGGAGCCAACAGCTGCCTGCTTGTTGTGTTTGGAGAGTTCCAGGAGGGGTCCAACCCCCTTCCATGGCTGGGCCCTGTCCCAGACCCACAACCCACCTCCCTGTGAGAGCCCAGACCCGACTCCCTGAGGGACAGGCGGGACACAAGGCTGCATTTGCTCAAGGTTCACTTGTTCCACACAACAGCACTGCCCTGCAGAGCTCCTCTTCTCATCCAAGAGCAGACTGGCTCCAGCCTGAGGGGCTGAGCCTTTGGCGTGTTGTGTGCCTGGGATTGTCCTGAGAGGCACCACAGTGCCTGGGGTGTTGTCCATTCATTCATCCATCCATCCATCCATCCATCCATCCATCCATCCATCCATCCATCATCCATCCCTCCATCCATCCCATCATCCATCCATCCATCATCCATCCCTCCATCCATCCCTCCATCCATCCCTCCATCCATCCCATCATCCCTCCATCCATCCCTCCATCCATCCCTCCATCCATCCATCCATCCATCCATCCATCCATCCATCCATCCATCATCCATCCCTCCATCCATCCCATCATCCATCCATCCATCATCCATCCCTCCATCCATCCCTCCATCCATCCCTCCATCCATCCCATCATCCCTCCATCCATCCCTCCATCCATCCCTCCATCCATCCATCCATCCATCCATCCATCCATCCATCCATCCCTCATCCATCCCTCATCCATCCATCCATCATCCATCCATCCATCCATCCATCCATCCCATCATCCCTCCATCCATCCATCATCCATCCATCCATCCATCCATCCATCCATCCATCCATCCATCCATCCATCCATCCCACCCACACCCAGGTCCTTCTCTGCCCCAGATGGGACAGGCTGCCCTCTGACACGATGCTGCCCTATTAGCAAACAGAAACAGCCGTTCCCGAATACCCCACACTCCTCTGCTGGCTTTTGTTGTGGTGTCACCTTGTGGGATCTGTGAGGATCAGCAGAGAGAATTCTCAAATAATTTCACCTCTTCCTTTTGGCAGGGTGAGGGGATTGCAGCTCTAATTGTGTGATTATTAGAATGCACTGCAAGTCACACAGCAGCAAATGTCTGTGTCTTGCTGTACAGCAGCTCCAAACGTCCTTTGCTGCTCAGCATCCTTTTCCAAAAAATGTGGGATGTGTTAATATGCACATGAAAGCCAAAGGGTCACAGTATCACACACACTGCTGGCCTTGGGGTGAAACTGCTTGTAGCTCATGCCACAAGTTGGGATTTATGATTAACTCCCACATGACCAAAAGATTGATGCAAACCTCTCCGCCTTGGCTGATGGTGGGAGTGTCTCTTGGATCTCAGCAGTTATATCTACCAAAAAAATATCTTTGTGTTAAAATAAATGCAGAGATCACCTGATTTTTTCCCACTAGGAAAAGATGTAGAGGCTTAACAACTTTTGTAGTGCTGGATGAGATGCAAAATGCCTTAAGCAACACCTGCTCTTGATCAGGTCTTTGGATGTACAACTGCAAAAGGAAACTGGTGCCCTTCCAGGGTTTCCCCCCTAATATAAATCACCTTAGGAAAAAAAAAAAAAAAAAAGAGAGAGAGAGAAGGAAGATGCTCCAGAATATTACCTTTTAGCCATTTTGCTTTGAGGAGATAAATCTGAGTGGAAGACAATCCATCGAGGTGTGACATGAGCTATATTGCAGACACAAACCATCTAGGACTGTTTGTTATCCTAGGGTGTCCTGTTTGTGTCCAAGCACCATGAGTTACTGGTACAGCACTGGCTGTGGAGGGGCTGGCTCCACTGCTGAAGACACAGCAAAAGCAATTTTCTTCCTCCTCCATCTGGGCAGTGAAGACAACTCGCTTTAATCTCTTCTTCCCAAGCACTAATTAATCTTCTGATGAAAACAGGGACAATATTTGGCCTGGCACGGTGGGTGGTTACTCATGCAAATGAGTGCCTTTGTTCCCTCCACAGAGGACAGAAGTGAGCCCCCATCTCAGACCTGGGGCCAATGTCAAGGCACCGAGTCTGTGCAGAGACACCTGGGCAGGTGTGAGAGCAAAAGCTGAATTCCAGCTGGGCCATTAGTGAGCGTTTTCTGCTGCAGCACTGAACCAGCTGTGGATGATCTGCTTTGATAAACCCTTAGCTCAGACACCCTTAAAGCCAAAGAAGCAATAAAAGTGAGAGGTAGGCACTGGTGGTTAATGAAGTGAGCTCCAGTAAGGAGGAATGTGTATCAGGCCAGAGGCCCCGAGGAGGCACTGACACATTTTCCTCTGGAGAAGCAGGAGCTGGAGTCCAAGACCTGAGGATTCAGTAATTGAGTGTGTTTGAGCCCGCCTGGGGAGCTCTCCACAAATACAGTTGTCCACCTGGGTAGCTGAGGAGGATTAAAAATAGCCCAGCAAGATGTTGGCTTATCCCCGAGAGAACAGAATTAGTTGTCTGGAAAGACAGAGCGTATTAGGGGAGGATGAAAGGTGGGTGAACACTGCCCTTTCTCTTCAGTTAAATTCCTGCCCTCTCCCTGCAGGCTTTGGATGTAAGATCAGACCCTTTTTCTATTCAGCACTTACCCTCTCTAATGCAAAGTTAAGCACTGCCATCTATCCTCTGCCAGGCCTGTGCTCGTGGGCACGACTGGAGAGCAGGACCCAGAGCTGGGCAGCCCTGCCCCAGCCTCTGAGCTCCTCTGCTGGGGCTTTGTGCAGATAAACTGAAGCTGATCAGCTGAATCACTGAGCAGCAGCTTGGGCTTGTAGTTCTGAAGACACAGGACAACCTGGTCATCTCATGAGCTGTAAAAGTGTGGTCAGCGGTGCTTGTTTAATGTGGGTTGGTAGCTTTTCCAGCTGGGAATTTGATGGGCAGGAGAGATTTCCCTGATGTTGTGTCCCTCTGGGAAGCCTGGGGGCCTGCTGAGCTGGTCTCTCTCTCACCAGGGTGTTCAGCCCTGGTTTAATGGCTGCAGGGAACAGCAGCAGGTAACATTTCCCACCATTTCCCACATGAATATCCCCAAATTGCACCCACAAGTTCCTGCCCCACTCTGCCTTCTCAGCCTGAGCAACTCAAACCTCCAGCAGCACACCAGACCTTGGTTCTCTCGGTCTTCTCTCAGACACAGCCATTCCCCTTTCTCCAGGGAGTGCTTTTCTAAATATTCCTCTCTGTTCTGCACCAATCATGGGGCCAAATGATTTTTTTTCCCCCACTTCTTCTGTGCTCTTATGTTACCCCCATTTTTAACTCTGACTCCTTGGTTTGCTGCCCCATTTCCCAATCTGTGCCAGTGGCCTGTGTCCAGATAATTTAGTCAACATAGGATGTTCCAGCAGGATCAGGCATGTCCACTCTGTATCCAAATCTCATTTTCACTGCCCATGAACCTGTTGAATGCTGAGCCTTGGATCCAATATGATAAACCCCAGCCTGTAACAAGTGGCTCATTCCAAATCAGGATAATCATTTAGTTAATAAACACCCATTAAGGATTAGATTAAACTATGATTCCTTCCTTTGCTGATCTGTCATTGTTTCTTATTTAGTAGCTGCATTCAGGAATATTCACACATGACTGCTTATGATGTTTTAATTGTCTTTGAAATATTGTTTCACAGCTGAGGTTGGAACCTGGGTAAAATGTGCATGGGATCCTGGAAATCATTGCATCTAATGGGTGCCTGGCTACTGATCCAGAGTTATCTTTGTTTCTTTTTGACTCTTTAATTGCTGGTAATGGTCAAACCTGGTTTCCTGCTGGCTGAGTCTGAAATCCTTCACCTTGTTAGGAGCAATGAGAAATCAGCAGGATGAAGCTGTGCTGTTAATATCCAAGGAATATGGCTAACCAGCTGCCATCAATCTTCATGCAAACCAGACATTCAGCCTTAAATTGTATCATCCTTAATGGAGTGATGCAGTTAAGCAAGCATCAAGTGGCCCCAGGGCAAGGATGTTTCAGTTTCATTGAGCTTTTTTTTGTGTTTTTTTTTTTTGATCTGGCAAGGGCCCAGTCTTGGGTTTTGATAATTTGAGTCCTCCAGAAAGTGATGGTGCAGGGGATGGGGTCACACATTTGAGAGAGCTCCCCATGGCTCGTGTGACCCTGGGCAAAGGGGAGAGCTGGCCTTGGCACAAAGCACCCCAGAGGAGCTGGGTCAGGAATTCTGCTCTTCCTGGCCTTCCCCTGGCTCTGCACAGAGCTTTAGCAGCACCAGGGATGGTTTCCTGTGGTTCCTGGCACACACAAGAAGGGCTCTGGCCTTGATGGAGAACTTGGCACTGTCTGCTCTGCTCAGAGCAGCTCATCGGGTGCTGCAGTACCAACAGGACCCTTTCTCCCTGCAGGAGGGTGACAACCAACCAGGGAAACCAGGGATCCCTCTGAGCAGCCTGGCTGCACCAGGGAGAGAAATCAATCTGTGCAAATCCCAGCTGAAGCACAGAAGAGAGGCTCTAAATTTAGCTGCATCCTGCCTGGGGCTCCTGAACTTTGTGGCTGCTGGGGCAGGTGCTCAGGAGAGCAACTTGTACTGCTGTACTTCCAGGTTCTTCTCTTGAGTCTGTGGGATCGTGGATTCATTTGGTGGTTGTTTTTTTTTAAAAAAAAAAAAAAGAAAAAGCAGTTGTACATACAAGGGAAGAGCAAGAGTTTGTGCCTCACAGGGGTTGGTGTCTGCACAGCAACGTCAAACAAGGGCCTGGAGGAACAAAGCTCTTCTCATCCTCCCTTCACAGCTGGGGAACGGGATTTTGTGAGATGAAGTGATTTGCCTGTGGTCGTGTGGGAAGTGGGGAGGCCAGGAATGGAGCTGGGATCTCAGGGGATCCGAGTTCACAGCCGGTTTCTTTCTGTAGCTCCAGACAAACCCCGTGATTTCTCAGTGACCTGTTGTTTTGCCCTTGGCATTCCCCAGCAGCAGAATCAGCAGGTTGGCATCTCCACTGGAAACAAATCAGTACAGCTCCTGCTTGGGACTGAGAATGTTGAGTCTTCTCAAGGAAAAAAAAAAAAAAATCGAATCCACGCTTCCTTTAGACACTGCTTGTTACCTTTTCTCAAGAGACAATTTGTAGATGCTACACTCAGGCCTGGAAGCAAGCTAGAAACCTTTCTAAGTCTCCAAACTGCAAATTACAGCAGAACACGTTGCTGGGGCTGATAAAAGCTGCCAAGGACTCACAGTTTGGAAAGGCAGCAACACTGAAAATTGAATTCCTGCGTGAGAGAATCTGCAGAGCCGTGACCAGAGGAAATTGCTGCTGCTTGCTGAGGGTGGAATGGCTGCTGCTGCAACCTGGGTTTGGTGGAATCAACACCACACCAGCACCGGGACCAAACTCCTGCATGGTTTGCTCAGTGAGTTCAGAGCAATCCTTCCTTCAGTGCTCACAAAGTGGTGGGAAGGGCTCCAGATAGATGAGAGGCACAAAGAAAAAAAGTACTTGCAGTGATCTGCTTGCCTATTAAATGTTCTCTGGAAGGGGTCATTTTAATGTTGCTGCTTCCCATCTAAACAGGAACACAGAGCCCTCCCTGACAGGGAGTTTAGCAGGAGCTGAAGGGATTAGGGGGTGTTACAATATCTCACTTCTAAAAAGTGAACGTATTGGGAACATGTGAGTCTAGACACGTACTGCAAGACTGATTTCGGATCTTAAAGAGGATTCTGCCTTTCATTGTGGCTTTTATTAAAAGCTTTGTAGTACATCTTTAAAGAGCCACTAAAGCCACAGTGAAAACATGAAGGAGAAAATAATAGAAGCAGAAAGATTTTTTTTTAAATAGATTTCTTCTCCCATCTTCTCTCTTGCCCCTACTCAGAGTTGAAAGCCATTTGCATAAAAATAAGATGTTCATTTTTTCTTTTCCTTTAAAAACACAACTCACTTCCTCTTTAACTCTCTTCCCCTGAAAGCTGTGGGTCACTGTGCAAGATTAATGCCAGACTGTGGAGGAGCAGAATGCCTCAGATTTGGAAGTTCACCCAAACTTCCTCCAACTGGTTGACACAGGAGCAGGCTGGGGGAATCTGGGACAAGGTAACTGGTCCTCAGAAGGAGTTGGAGTAGCTGCCAAAAGATTGGGAACGATGATGGACAAGGGAGCTGTGTAGATTTACGGAGGATGTGGAAAGAAAATGCCCACAGGAACACAGATCTGCAAAACCTCGGAGAAGGCAGTTATTTGTGTGGGCAGATCCGGCTAAGCTCCTGCTGAGTTAGAGTTATTTCACCTCTAATTTTGGAAAGCAAAATAGCCTGCCACCCAACTTTTGGGATACTTGAGGTCTGCTTCTGCAGAGAAAACCATCTTGAGATGGAAGAACATCTGCTGTTGTCTTTTATTTTATCTTTTTTCCTCTCAATCTCTAACTTCTTAGGTCCTTTCAACTCACAGGCACCCAATCCACTGAAAGTAGGACTGCTTGACTCCAGGTGAGGAGGGAACAGCGGGAACAGCAGGAACAGATGGATTCCTCAGCACCGGAGCCTGGTTTCCATGCCAATAGAGCCTGATGACAGAGAACAAGGAGTCGAGCTCTGCTGACAAAGGGTGTGGGAGCTGCTGGCTGAAAATTTCCCCAGGCTCTGGTGTTTCCTTACCAGGTGGCAGCCAAATGGAGCTGCTTTCTGCTCAGAAGGGATTTTGTGTTTTAAACACAGCCCGAGTCCCCGAGCAAAGCAGAGAGAAGTTCCTCCCGGCCCTGGTGGAATGCAAACGTTCCACTGTTATCCACACCTTGTGCTCCTCTCACCTGCCCCGAAAGAGGAGGAGGAAGACACCCCAATTTGCATATAAATGAGGTCAGATCGGGTTCCTCTGCAGTCATTAAAGCGGATTTATTACCCTGACACCCACTGTGGTGCACAGACTCTTCTCCTTTCTTTCATGGTGGAGATCTCCCTTTCTAGAGCTCCAGCTGGCAACCACTGAAGCTCCATCAAACCCACCCTTTCTTCACTCAGGCCTCAGTAGATCTGTACCAGCTTTAAGAATTTCTGAAATTACTCCGACTTCCCATGGGCAGAGCCCAGCCTAGCGCGAGGTGCAGGATAAAATGCTGCAGAGTGGAGGATTTATATCATTTTACCCTCTGGAGGGGGTCCAGGAGTCAGCTGGATCAGCTGGGAACAAGTCTGCTAAAAGGGAGTTAAAAGACTTTGAGTGGTTTTCTGTCTTGCTTTCTCTTTGGAACAATCCCTGGAAATATCCAAATGCTCTCTTAAGAGCATTTCAGAGTGCTTAGTGCTCAGAAATTACAGGTGACTCTGCTTTGCTCTGACAAATGCAGTGGGAGTGTGGGTCCTCCCCTCCTGAATTATTCACACCAAAAAGTAGTTTGAAGCCAAACCTCAAAGTTCCCAGATTTGTTTTGATTTTTTTTTTTACAAAATGCCTCCCATCAGCAGGCTTCTCTTAAAACATGGAATTTTCACGAAAATCAAATTGCTTGGTTTAGAAAGAATAGTATTTTCTGTCAGCAAAGGTGTTGCAGGAAATACAACAGGAAAACTCACAGGCACAGCAGGATCAGAACAAAAATGCACAGAAAGAGAGGAAACGCATTCAAATATTTCTGCCCACGGCTATTAAAACTTTTGAACAGAATCTGTGTCCTTCTAATTGACTCCCTTCAAAACCTGTACCTGCAGCAAACCCCAGAGCAGGAGAGCATCCCTGCATCCTGCCTGTGCCAGGGAGCTGGGTTAGACTGGAGTAAAACTGCACCTGCAAAGTGTCTGCTCCTCTCAATAAAACATGGGCTTTCATTCCAGCAAGGGATCACAGCACAGAGCGCTAAGTGCTGTAAACACTTTCCAGCAAGACATTTCAGGAGCTGCAAACTGACTGCTTAGGTAGCTGCAGTTGATGAAAAGCAAATGTAAAAGCAGCTGAGCTCAGCCAAGGTGAGCTCAGTGTGGAGTTTTGGGCTGGGATCCCTCTGGCTGCCCACGGTCACTGTGGGAGTGGTGGCTGCAGCTCAGGAGCTGCTGGGAGTTGTGTCTCTGAGCCCTCTCTGATCTCAGCCCTAGGCTGGGGGTCTCTCCTCAGTCTGATGAATTTTTTCCTCTGTTCATCATGGGATAACGTGAGTTCATCCCGTGGTTACCACGTGTGGTTTATGTGGCTCGGACAGAGCAGGGTGACAGATTGTTCAGTCTCCACATCTTGCATGCCTAAACCCCACAGTGTAACACTTCAGTGGATCTCATCATTCCACACCTTTCAATGGAGGTGATTTCTCCTCCTCCCTGGACAGCTGGAGCACTGAGCGCTGGCTGCTGTTCTCTCATTGCTCTTATCACAACAATATTTTTTTTCTGCCTGTTGCCTCTGAGTCCTTTCCAAACATCTCCTCCCTCCAACAGAGAACAAGAGGGGAATGAACTTCCTTTTCCAGTCCCTTGGAGCGGGGACAATCTGCCCTAAAACACCTCCCTGGGTGACTGCTGTGGGGGCACAGCCAGAGGCAGGGAGTGAAGTGGTTAAACAGCAGAAGGTTCTGACAGGCAGTGGGGAAAACGTGGCTGATTCTCACCCTAAGCTGAAGTGCTAAAACTACCAGCAAATACTTCAATAAATAGCAAGCTCATAAATAACTTGCAACATTGCACTTCATAATAAAGCAGTGACAAATGTTACATCTCTCTCCAAGTGGATTAATGGTAATGGGGGTGGAAAGAAGGAGTGATGTCTGTGAGGTGATATTAAAAATCACTTACATTTCACAGGTTCCCATAAAAGGGAGGCTTGTGCAAAACAATTAATCATGCATTATAAATGCAGCTTTTATTAAAGAAAAGCAAAAGCATAAATACAGCCAAGCCCCGAGGCACTTGTTCCTTGCAATAGTTAGTAAGTGTTTGGAAATATGAGCCAACACTTGGGACCCAGTTTAGCTGTGTTGTTATTGCTCTAAGAAAAGCTGGGATGCAGAGATGGCTTTGCTGCCTTATTTTTGTCTTTTTTACAGTCTGGCATAGACTGCTCTGGATATCAACAGCTCTTCCTATGCCTTGCAGTAATTGAGGTCTAAGAAGAACCCAGCCAGATCTTTCCAAGGATTTACCCCTGCAGAGCAGAGTTATGGAGCCATCTCTGCTGCCCCATGTCCAACCCCTACGAGACTAAAACCTTTGCCAAAGCCTATTAAAACCAACTGACAGTGTCCCACCAAGGCAGCAGAGAGCACAAAGAGGAGGAGAAAGTTGTTTTCCCTTAGTGTTCCCCGTGGAGAGCTGTCCCAGTGCACCAGGAAAAGGGAGTTTGTTGTTTAGAGCTGTGCTGCAATTCTGCTCTCCCAAATCCTGGGCCTGAGGAATGGAAACTTTGGGGGGGGTCTTGTTTTATTCCCCTTGGGTTGATCTGCCCTTTCAAACTGAAATCTGAGCATTGAAAGGGGGAAGTGGCAGAACTTAGAAGGTGATGCAAGAAGAATATTAAGGGGCAGGGGGATTTTATGACAGCACAGTAAGAGAGATGATTGATTTTGTCCTTCGAGCACTTTCTCTTGAAGGCTGCTTAAACCCATTAAAGCTTCTGTCTGAATCTATGGTGAGATTCACTCCCTGGAGAGGACAGAGGTTTTACCATGGGGAGCCAGGAGAGAGGATGGCAGTGGTTTCATTACCAGAGCAGTTATCTGAGCTGAAAGGGTTTCTGCTAAATTAGCAGAGGCCCTTGTTGCAATTAAAGTGCTCCTGCTTGCAACCACTGCCACTGTGGCTTGTTTGGTTCTTGGGGGAGAGCCAGAAGACCACATCCAGGATCCCAGCTGTCAAACAGCAGGAACCAAAGGGATTTCAGGAATCTGCACAGCCACAAATCCTCCCCAGCTCCACCTGTGAATGTCCTTTCCTTGGACTTCTCTAATGTCCAGTGGTGAAAGTTCACCACCAGACACAACCAACATGTGGAGCTGGGATTCACTGGGATTCAGCAAAACCATTCCAGAGTGTGTTTCCTTGCTTGTGCAATTCTGTGTTTCTCCATGTGGGAGTTGGGAATTACCAGCCCAGCTCATCTGTGTGAATTGTTTCTCCTGGTCCAGGATTCTATGGAGACATACACTGTGGAATAAACACTGAGAAAGTTGCAAAAAATCCCCTTTGTCAGTTTGGTGGCAGCCCAGGAAATAACATCCATTCTGGAAAGGCATAAATCCTGGTTAAAATCCTCCCACCCTGCCCAGATCCATCCTTTTGGCTGCCAGGTCATGGGTCCTCCAGCCACAGAGCCTGGAGAGCAGCCAGGGGTGCTTCCAACCCTCCCACTGCTCCCTCCTGTGCCTGTGACTGCTCCAAGCTACGTGGCACCTTCCAGGAGCATTTTGCCAGAGCAGCTGAGCTGTCCTGAGCTGTCACCCAGGCTATTAAATATTTAATTCATCCATCACTGAGGCCTGGCCGTGATCAAACGGACAAAGGAGCTGCTGCTCTGTGCTGCTTGTTAATCAGAGCAGCTCTGGTGAGCAGCTCTGACAAGATCTTGAAGGGATTATTTTAATTTCCATCGGGGTGCTCAGTTGTGTCACCCTGGAAAGAGGATACCTGTCAGCTGAGCAGGGCATCCTCCTCTCTCTGGCTGTCCCAGAGAGCAGAGCTCACCTGGCCTGGCAGTGGGGATGCCACAAAAATCGTGCCTTTTTCTGGCTGCTGGAACTGGAGCAAAGCCTTGGGAACTGGGTCACCCTTGGATGATTCTGGTGAAGAGGAATGGGCAAGGAATTCCTGCATCCTCCAAGGATAAACCTGATGGTTCCCCCTTTTATTTGGAGACCAGCTGTGATCTAGCATGAGAACACAACTTGTGCTCTTTACTGTCATTAAATGCTCAAGGAAAACGAACTTCCAGCAGTGAAACTAGATATTGGTTTTCTTGTTCTCACTGAGTGCAGGGCACCACAGAACCACTCTGTTCTCTTTATCTTCTTTATTCCCTCGCATCTGCAGCCAAATCTCAGCTGTCCCATATCTTTCATCCTCTTCCATCTGAAAAATGACTCCTGTTCATACTGGACTGTCTCCAAACCTTGCTACTGCCTGAAGAGTCCCCAGGCTCCAGCATCAAACCCAGCTCTAATTGCTCTCATGGAATCACAGAGTGAATCTTTATCCTGCTCTTCATCAGCCTGCAATGACAGAGGTCACAAATGCCTTCCTGCCCATCTGTTTTCTCCTGGATGAAGTTCTCTTCTTTGTCCCTGCACTGTTTGACATTTGTGGGGACACAAGTGCCTGAATGGGACACAAATCACAGGAGTTACAGCATCTGGAATGAACAGGGAAGAGCAGGAACAGTGCAGAAATCCCTCATTTTGGGTCTCCCTCGGTGGTGAGAGATCTTCCAGCTGTCATTTCTTTTATTTCTGGCCCTAAATGATGCCCAGGCCCCTCCTGCCTGTCAGCCTGCTTTGCCAGTGCTGTAAATACTTCCCATTACCCATCCAAACCCCACTGCACCAGCTGCTTCTTGGAGCTCTGCTGCTTATAAATCTGCCCAACTTTAGTCCTTGTATTTGTTTGGGGCAATTAGTTCTGCAGCTCTGCCCAGAGGTCAGTGTGAGTTAGCAGTGCTTTTCATCCTCTTTCACCTTCTTTTCTTCTGCCATTCCTTCTCCATGCTGTTTTGCCCAATTTTCTCTGCCCTATTTTACTGCTGCTAAATCCAGGCTCCTCTTTTTCCTCCACGTTTCTCTTGGAAGTGCTGCCCAGCACATCCTGGATGTTCTAAACCAGCACAGCTCCCCTGTTTGCTGGTGGGTAACCCCAAACCCAGAGCCTGAGGGATCCCAAACACCCTCATTTCCTTGCTGCCTGTGCTGTTTGTGCATTCTGCCTACTCTCCTGCCCCCTTTGTGAGTTCCTTCCCCATTTCACTTCTGGAAAGCCTCGTGAGCGGAGGGTCCCAACTGCTCTCTTGTCCTTTATCCCTCTGGAGCTCTTCCAGGAACGCTGTTCCGTGGGCTTCTAATTAAAATCTTCAAAGCAGGACGTGGTGGGAGCTGAGAAGAGCTGGGTGAACTCTGGGCACCTCTTCCCTGATGCCTCCTTTGTCCTCAGCTTCCCAGGGCCGGGCTGTTTGCCGGAGAGCCGGTTCTGATCGCGGGGAGAACATTTCACACAACCACTGCTATTAGCCATAATGAGAATAAATGACACAAGGACGGGATCTTATTATACACTTTTTTTGATGAGGGCCTTTCATCTGGAAGATTCCGATGTGCTTTGCAGGCTACGGAGCACAGAAATCATTCTGCTCGCTGGGGAAATTCAGGCAGCTCGGGAGCGCCGTGTGGGGAGCTGGTGGAAAACACACATGGAGCACGTGGGATGGTTCAGGAGGGGGAGCAGACACACTGGATTCAAACAAAATTGCTGCCTAAATTTAGGGGAAGAAGTAGGCTAGAATGCCTTTTATGTGGAGCATTAAACAGCTGCCCCCTGGCTAATACCTGTTGGAGTGAGACAGATATCAGATTTTATGATCAAGGCTGGTATTTCCTTAAAGGAGCTCAAATGCTTGACTGCCATTTAGTTCTTGTTCCTAACTCCCTTTGATTCCTATGAATCAACTCACCCTGGTTTCACATTCCTCAGGGAGCAGGGAGGTTCTGCAGCTGTGATTTCCTGATTAACCCTGCCTGCAATGGGGATTCAGGGCTGGCTCAGAGAGGGGAGTGTTACTCCCTAAACAGCCAAGTCACAAATATTTCTCTTCCTCCTCCAGTGTGGATTTTGTTTCCCTTGAGATCTCCAGCTCAAGCACTGACCAGCGCCTGACCCTGCTTGGTTTATGAGAGGTCGACAAGATGAAAATCCATAGCATAACATGGAATGTATTCATCTTTTGTAAAGGAGAAAAACATCCACACAAAGCCCTGACCTCCAAAGACTCTCAGCTGCCTCCTTCTTCTTCACTGCTCCTTGGTTCTGTTTATAGAAGCAGATTGAACAGGGCTGTAGATGAGAGCTGTGTGCATTCCCACTGATTTCTGAGGTCAATAATATTCCCAATCCAAGCATTATGCAAAGCAGGCCATGGGCTCTGCTGGGTGGCACCCAGGGGTGGGAGGCACAGGTGAGAGCACAATCCATCTCTGGGAGATCCAGAGCTGCCTGGGCTGGCACTGGCCCTGCTGGAGGCTGGCCTGACCACATGAGCTGCTTCCTCAGGCTCTGGGATCATCTTGGAAGCTGGATCTGCCACTGGCATCCCATCCTCTTGAGCTCTTTGGGTTGCAAAAATCGGTGTAAACGTGATTGTGCTGATAAAGCATGAACCTCCTGTAATTCCTGCTGCATCCAGGGGCTGGGGGTGAGGCCTTGGGAAGAGAATTCCCTGCCTTTGCTGCTCTGATTGTCTGAAGGGTAAAAGGGTCTCATCAGACCTCTCTAAAAGCCTTGAAATTCTGGCAAAAGCAGATATTTGAGGCCCAGTATCCAGGCATGTGATGCCTCCTGGTGCACACAGGAGAGCTCCTAGCCTGCAGGAGATCACAGAGGGAGCAGCATTTGCAGCTGAATTGAGCATGACCTTTCCTGACACAGCAGAGGATTGAAAAGCCCCTCATTCCCCAGGAGAAACACCATTAGTCCTGGAGGACAGGGGCAGCAGGTGACAACGGGAGGGACAGGCAGAGGGCACGTAGGGTCAGCGTGGCAGCTTTGTCACCGAGGTGTTCCAGAGCACATCCGACAGCTCTGACAAACGGGTGAGGGGTCAGATTCCTGCCCTGGAACGAGCGGAGTGGACAGGATGGCCACAAATCCTTCCCTGTGATGGGCACTGCTGGGGTGGGCACTCACACAGCGAGGCCTTTCCTCATCCTGCCACAGAGCAGGATCTGGCCATGAATTATTCAGGAAATCTGTCTGCACTGAGAGTGGAGCCCATCTTTGCTGTTCTGGTGCTGGGCTGAGGGTGATCCCACATCCTCTGAGGGGATGTGAGCGGCTCCACAGGCTCTTCCCAAGGCAGAGAGGGCTGAGGAGCTGTTCCAGGAGCTGTTTGGACATGCCTGGTTCAGAGATCCCCTTTTCTCCACAGGAGTGTGATGGGCAGAGCTGGCAGGAGGGATAATTAACAGCAGAGTATTTGGGGGAGAAGGATTTGAGTATTTGGGAAGGGTCACTCTGAAAAATTCCTGCCTTTAAACAGCCACGGACAAGAGAGAGAAGGAGCCACGAGACACTATCACAAAAATGATGTTCTGACCAAAATCCACCTCAGATGGGTGCTGGGCTATCTGAGGGAGCAGTTATTTGTCTTAGGAGTCAGGACAGTAATAAACAAGCAAAAGATGACTTTAAGAAACTCAAAGCCATCCAATCTGGGTTTTCTGGAAGCTGTTCCAGGAGTGGGGATCATCAGCAATTTGGAGGACCATAGCACTTCCAAGCCCTTTATGGGTAAATCTCACAAAAATTGGGCAGGAAATTTGAGAGTTCTTTGGAAGAGATGACTGCTGCAGAGCAATAACAGGTCTTTTTTTTTTTTTTCGTTCTCCTAGGAAATTTAGGCTAAAAAGAAACCTGAATAAATGCATGTAGCAGATTATTTACTGTAAGCTATTCACCTAGCTCAGCTTTAAACTAACTAGTTGAATGACTTGCTCATGCTTAAAATAAATGTTTATTTTAACCTAAGCTCGTTGTAGAAAGCCTCAAACCCCCAGTGCTGCTATCAGCTAAATATATTTTCTCAGAGTATATACAAGGCTGTAATTAAGGCTGTGTCAGACATTCCATTATATGTCTCTCATCTCCCTCTCTTAATATTTATCACCCATTTTCCACATCTTTCCATCTTTACCATGGGCAATCACTCAGGCCTGGCAAGGTATTTCCTCCTGGAATGGGTTTAATCCACCAGTGATGGTTGCAAACCTTTAGAACATCCGTTAAGGTTGTGTCCAGTTGGATTTAAGATGTCCCTTAAGCTGTCACTGCCCTCCACCTGCCCCTGCCCATTGTGGCTCAGCGTGGGCTGGGCTCATTCCCAGCTCCAGCCACGCAGGGAGCAGAGGAAATGCTTCCCAGCACACCCTGACCCCCATGGCTGCACAATGGTGGTGTCAGGATGGAGCCCTGGCTGATGGACACGTCCTGTCACGTCCTGGCCCAGGTGTCCCAAGTGTCCCAAGTGTCCCACTGCAGCCACAGGTGGGTTTGTGTTGAGTGGGGCCACTTCCCATCACGGTGTTTTCATGAGAACGCCCATGGCAGCTGCTGGCTGGGGTTTCCTGGGATAAACCTGGCTTCCCAAGCTGTGTCCCAGGATCTTGGATGTCCTCATCGGGACTGCAGTTGTCTGTGGTTGGTGTGGGGTTGTGTGAGGGTGGCCTCGCTCCACGACTGCACCTTCACCCCTCTCTGAGCTCCCTCGTGATGCCAAATCCGAGGCTCACCCTTGGATTCCTGGATCTTGCAAAGTGAGCCATCACTGTCTGGGCTCTGAAAGGCTGCAGAGGGACCCAGAAATGCCATTTCCAGTCCTGCTGCTCACCTGCCAGCATCCTCCCTCAGGGAGGCGTGGGGAGCAGCAGCTCTCATGGCCTTTATTTTCACAGCACAATTTGTAGTTCACACTCACTGCGGTGACAGCAGAGAGAGCCCCCTGTGCTGGGTGGCATCAAGGACCCTGGGTGGCAGGAACAGAGGCTTTGGAAAGGCAGGAGCAGGATAATCCGTGGGCAGGGGATGTCAGAGTGCTGGGCGTGCTGTGCTGACTATGCTAATGCGTGTTGGCTGCAGGAGAAGCATTTATTATGTGTCAGGGGGAGGGTGATGGATGGCAACTCAGGTTTTCCCCCGTATTATTTCAGCTCTCTGGTCTGCTGGTGATTTATTCAGTAGCATTTATGGTGTTACAAGCCTAAAACCAAAAGTGGAATTTATTCAACCCTCTCCTGGCTTTCTTTTCCCTCTCTGTTTTATTTTATTTCTGAGGTTTGTTTGTTTGTTTTTTTCCTCTGGTTTAAAGCTTTCCTTGCTTTTGGGGTAAATGGATTACAAAGCACCAGGCAGATGCTTTTCTGCTGTTCTCTCCCAAAAAAGGGCAACTTTTCCAGGGACTTCAAATGCTTGGGTGCTGGGCTCACCCAGAACCTCCCATGAGGATCCAGAAGAGCTGCTGTGCTCCAGGCTTTTCTGGAAGGCTGGTCCTGAGTGGCTGAGCTTTTAAAAATCAAACCATATGCTGTTTGAACATAAAACAAGCACTTTGTCACAGTAACTCTGATCCATGCAACAGATGCGGCAGTTTGGGGCAATTTTCTTGGCCCTGTGTTTTAATCTTCAGGGGAAAACCCCCACTTCTCAGTATGCTAAAATAAAAATTATTGTGTTTAAGAACATGTGTGTGTACAGGGAGGCTGGAAAGGTTTGGGAGGTTTGAGGTACCTTTCCCCCTTGCTGTTGAGAGACTTCTGCACGTTGCAGGATCTGCCTGTGTTTGCAAGCTGTTAAATGCAGGCAGCTCACCCAGTTTCACCCCAAATGAGGGTCAAACCCTTTATCTTTAGGGCTGCATCTTTTGTGTCCCCCAGGCACAGCAGGCTGAGCTGAATGAAGCGAGGCACGATTCACTCACTGCTCTGCTGTCCATCCATGGAAAACCTGCTTCTTTTCACACTGCGGGGAGCATCCTTGGTGCCTGGCGTTTATAAATCGTGGGTTTGGCACTCTCCCACCACTCTGGGCTTCACCAGGAGCCCCAGAAGCAGCAGCGAGGACCGGGCTGTGCTCTGGGAGGTGGCGCTGGGTGCTCACCCCGATCCTTTTGCTTTCGGAGGGAAGTTTGCTGCGGTGACAGGCTGGCTTTAAGTGGCACATAAAGCTGCCAGCCCTTTATGGAGGCTGTCGGGCACTAAGGACACGGGGAATTACGGCAGCCCAGGGCTCGGCACGCCGGTGCTTGGCAGGCGATGTCTGGCAGGGGCTGCGCTGTTTATTTATCTAAAGGAGCAGGTTGGCGGTGCTTTTCCAGCTGAACGGCTGCCAGGCCGGGGTGTCTCCGTGCCCGCATCCACCGCTTCAGATTAGCTGTGACAGCCTCTAAATCTGGGGCAAAGAGGGCTTGGAGGGGCCGGGGAGAGCCGCAGGAGAGCTGGGGATGATGTGCAGAGGAGCCATTTCTTGCTGGATGTTTTGTGAGGGAAGCTGGGCTGCTTTTGCTGAGAGCTGCGGGGTTTTTTTTTGTGTGGCTATTGTTGTTTATAAACGCAGACGTTCGTAGAGGAGCGAAACGTTTAATTGCAATTGGCTTTCCTTAGCCTTGCACCAGCCAGGGAAGGAGGGGAGAGGATGAGAGGCTGTAAAAAAAAAGAAAAACATTGGTTTCCCTCTGGCTTTAACAGTTGTGAAGGATTTTTGCTGCTGCTGCACCAGGAGATCCTTTCTTCCT
>VZSR01002145.1:5431929-5453650 GCA_013398615.1 Brachypodius melanocephalos | reverse complement strand
TTATTTTAATTTTTATTTTATATTTTATATTTTGTATTTTGCATTTTACATTTTACATTACTTTTATTAAATATTTCCTTTATCTCTTCCCCCATCTGCTGTCCAGACTAGGATGCTGATTCTTAGCTGAGGCCTGAGCCCTTTGGGTGCCAGCGGTGACCTCTCGCTGGTCCTTTAACCCTGAGTTTTCCTCTCCATCTCTGCACCATCTCTCTGTGGTGGAGAGGAGCAGGACAGTCCTGTCACCCTTCCTTGGCAGCCAGAGACTTTTAGGCAGTGCTGGAGCTCCTTGCCAGGGGTGAAAGACAATTCCAGGCGGCCCCTCCCTGCCCAGTCCCATCCCGTGTATAATTTACCATATATCATGGTACATTTTTATCACTACCCCAGTTCCCAGGCTCAGGGCTGGCAGGATTCCCAGCAGGCAGCCCAGGGAGGCTTTTGTGTGCAGAACTTCAACGGGAGGAGCAATTCCTCGGGAGCCTTTGTGTCGATGTGTGGGTTTAATGCTCGCCTCCTAAAATCTGGTTTAGTAAAATGGAGGGTTGTGACTTAATAATTTCCTTTTCAATGGAATCGATACCAGAAAAAAAAGGCTCAGAATAAGCAAGAGGGGAAATGAGAGTCACCCCTGCCATCTGCATACAATCCCTTCCAGTACAGATTGCAATTGTGTTGGAATCACAGGGCAATTCGTTTGTCAGGCTGGGAAGTGTTACACAAGAGCCCAGGAATTTCCTTGGAAGCCCTGAAATCTAGAGGGGTTTTAGTATGGAAAGCTGTGGTGCTGGGCTGTGCTGATGTCTGCCTGTAGCAGATGTTCCCAGACAGGTGACAAGTTGGTGACACATCAATATTGAGGCTCCTGGAGCACAGTTCTGGAGTGAGAGCCGTGCAGGTGACAAAAATAATCCAGCTCAGGAGCAGGAGCTTCCCTGGCCATGGCACACGGTGTGGCCATGTGCCTGCAGAAACTTCCCCCTGCTTGGGAGCCAAGGGTCTGCTCTCAGAGCAGGACTGAGACATTCCTTCTGGAACATTCCCTCACTGTGCTGGGCTTCACACTGGAGTGTCTGAATTAACAGAATCTGGGAAGTTTTGGTGGGAAGATATATTTATTACCTGGCCTCATTCTGACACGAACGATAACACAAGTGCCGAGGCAGGTTAAAAATAGGCAGCATCCCCAGCAAAGTTCAGGAGACCTGGAGCTTCAGGGAGAAAAATGCAGCAAAGAAGCAGACACTGAAAACAGAATGTTCAAAAATACTGTATTTTTTCCTCAAAAAATGTGTGGTTTTTTTTTTCTCAAAAATCGATACTTTGCATCTTCTAACACCTGTGTCTCGAAGAGGGTGATTTAATTAGTTAATAGCAATCGATAAGTTTCTTTTTAAAGATTTCTCTTCCTGGTAATGCCTGGGCTTGAATCCTGCTTGAGCTGGAGTGTGCAGGTTGGAGTGGATCATTCAGGGCTCTCCATACTCCTTGCACTGCTGGATTTTTGGGGTTTCCTTTTGCCTGTCCCCCTGCCCTGGCTCAGATCGTTGGATTGGAAGCTCCTTGAAGCAGAATTTGTCCCTTGGGCGGCTCCTCACCCACTCTTAAGTTCCCTCCACCTGGTTATTTCTAAGGCACAAACCTTATTTCCCTCTGGGGTTCCTGTTCTTTGCCCATTGTTTTATTCACCTCAATCCTGCCCTAAGAACCAAGATTTCAAAGAGCTCTGAGTGCTCAGCAGGACCATGGAAGGCTCATTCCCCACAGCCTGAGCAAAGCTTTTGTGAGGCTTCCCATGAACCAATGTAAAAACCTAATTCTCCCCCTCTCTCTCTCTCCCCTGCTGCCCCTGGGCAGAGACCTCCCCAAAGCAAGGCAGAAATAGTGTGTTCTCTGCTCCTAGGCAGTAATCAGCCTGGAAAAGGGAGGGGAAGTTCAACATCCAGCCAGGAATCTCCAGGAAAGCCTTCCCTGTGTGCTGGCAGGCTCCCAGATTTGTCTCTGCCTGCTCCAAGACGTGGACATGAGGGATCTCTAATAAGAATCTTGTCGCTGGCGCTGCTCCCTGTTTGTTTTCTGCTCCAGGATTCACAAGGTGCCGGGCTCTGCACAACATGAACAGCTTTAGAGATAAGGGCAGGAGGGAGAGGAGAGAGAAATTCTGCTGCAGCCTTGAAAGCCCCCTCGGAGATGCTGAAATATCTCCGCGTTTCCCTTTGCCTTCATCGGTGCTTCTCAGAAGAATGTTTCCAGCCTTGACTCCTGGGGAGGGAGATGCAGGCTCTGAGAAAATCCAATTTCATGTGAGACACAGAAATATGGGTAGATAAAGAGCTGTGGTTGTTCCTGGCTTTCCTCTCTGTGCCTGGAATTGGAGCAGCTCCCTCTCTGCTGCCGAGCTTTCACACCGCTCCTGCGTGGATGGATCCTCTGTTCCTTCAGACAGGAGTTCATCTAAGGTACTGCCTTCCCAAATTTTCCTGGCCTGCAGGCCGTGGGGCTGGGGAATGTCTGCACTATAAATACAGGGCTCTGAGCAGCAGCAGGGCTGTCGGGGATCCAGGATCTTGGAACATCTGCATGGATTTGTGGCACCCCCGATTCCCTGGATGGGTTTTCACAGTGTTGCAGTGTGCAGCTCATCCTGTAGCAGATGATCACACAGAGGAAATTGTGTTTAGTTCGACTAAACTGAAGTGTTCTCCTAAATCTATCCCTCCTTGCTGCCCTGGCACTAAGCACACTCTGCTCTTCCTACCTGGCTCCCAAAACCCTCATCCAATTTGGAGGCAGGTAAGAAGATAACCCTCTTCTCCACAACCTGTTGCTCTTCTTGTTATTCCGTGCCAGATTGTGAATGAAAAGAATCCTTCTGCATTTGAGGCTGTGCTTGTAGCTGGTAATTAACACCCAGCACACTCTGCCAATGCATCTCAGAGCTGCTTTACAGAACCCTAGAGCTGGAACAGAAGCCACCCGAAAAAAACAACGTCTGCCAGTCGAGTCAAACCTTAAGTAAAATCCCCAGCCAAATGTCTGCAGGATAAATCTGGGCAGGATTCTGCCTCCTGCACTGAGCTGGGGGGTGTTTTCCAACGACAGGGCCCCAGAGATAAGAACGATCAGAACTAATGGGACTTATGCAGATCCATCTCCCCCTTTTGTGCGCTGTGTTCCAGCTGGGAGCCGGTGCTTTACGGGGAGTTAACTCCTCCAGAAGTGCCGTGGAAGTGCTGACAGAGCCGAGTTTTAAGCGCTGCTAATGGAAATGTCTGCTTTTGCAGCCGAACCTGGGAGCCGGGGTGACACACAGCGTGCACAAAGGCAGAGCCAGCCCTGCACTAACAAATTCACTTTGCAGAAGTGATGTGTACACGAAATCCACCTGCCAGCCCCGTGGCCTGGCTCCAGCGCTGAGGATTGTTCTCATTCCCGTGCCTTTCCCCTCTCTTTGTCACCCTCTCTGAACAAGGTTTTCGCAGAAAGGCTGACACTCCTGTGCAGGTGCCTGCCCAGCAAACAGAGCTGGGCACAGGCAGCTGTCAGAGCCTGCACTGCCCTGAGCCCCCCACGCCTCTGGCACGTCTGGAGCTGGGGAAAAGCTGCTTGATGGAATCGATAGGATGGAGAGCAGCCTTGTGACCAGACTGCCCTGTGCTCCTCTGCTGTGACACCGCTTTCACCAAGGATGTGATCTCCAAAAGTGTGGGATGTCCTGGCTGCTGTAAATTCAGTGCCTGCCTGCAGGGGAAGCGAGGAGCTGGGGCATTAACCCCCTCTGCCAGCCACAGTTCTTACAGCTTTTTGTTTCTCCAGGTTCATGGCAACCTCATGGACAGGTTACCAGTTTATTTGCCTCCCCTCATGTTTCTGTGTGACTCTGAGAATCCCTTCCAGAGAGTGAACAACCACCAGGGCCACCCATCAGCTCTGCCCAGCTGCTGAGGCAGGAACAGGCACAGCCTGGCGTGGCCTGGGTGCAAAGTGAGCCAGATCCACAGTTTTGTAGCTGAGCTGATATTGCACCTGCAAGAAGAACCTGCAAAGTGGGACCTCCTTGAGGGACAGCTTTTACTTTTGGACCTCTGCAGCTCCTTGGTTCCTTGTGCCATAGCACAGGACAGTGATGTGTGTACATGCATGCACAGACACTCACAATTATACAGACACTCATAGCAAGAGACAATTTGCTGCTTCAAAGAGTCCAAGGGCCAGAATTGCAGAGGCATTTGGATGCCTGAGGCTGCGCTGAAATGGGACAAGACCCAAGTGAGTTGGGCACATAATTGCTCAGAACAATTTTAAATACTTCTGGGCACACACATGCATCCTCAGGGGTGCAAATTGCCTTAGAAAACCTGCTCCAGAAGCAGTAACAGCAGGAGAGGCGTAGGAGAGACCACAATGCTCATTTGCCATGTGGGAGCTGTGGCAAAGGGAGTACCTGTGACTTGCCTGAGGTTATATGAGAAGGCAGGGGCAGAATATCCCCTTTTTTTCCAGTTTGTTACTCTCCAGCACCAGCTGTCCCCTCTCCCTCTCCTGTGCATTTCATCTGGGCCTGCCTGTAGCCACCAGACACGAGCCTCAAACCAACCCAAAGAAGCTTTCCGGGAGCCCACCAGCTCCCAGGAGGAGCAGCACAAATTCAGCCGGCGAGTTTGCCCACGTTTGGCCCCCTCCACCCCTCCTTCCATCTCCCCTCGGTGCTTGTCTGCTATTTTCTTTTTGATTTGCAGCTTTCCTGAGCACGGAGTCTGCGGCAGGCTGTGATTACCCTGCGTGGAGCCTTTCCCACTGACAGCATGATGAGCAGACAGAGAGCTCGGTGCATCTCCAATTGAAGCCAAGCAGGAGGCCAGCCCAACACCTCACTTGCCAATTAGCTGAGTCGATATTGTGCACAGGATAATGTTTGTTGTTTGCCCGTGTTGCTAAAACACTTCCAGGCTTTAGAGCAACACGGCGACATCGTCGTCACCTCCCTGCTGGAGGGATGAGCTCTCCATCCAAACCAGAGCTCTCTGAGAGGAGCAGCCACGCAGGGAAAAGGGAACTGAGGGTCTCCAGGGCTCTGTGTCCATCAGGGGTTTGTGTGAAGGCCTGCTCAGGGTGGGGGAAGCCAAGAGCCTCTTCCACTGATGGTGATGAGTGTGCGGATGCAAAGGACTGGGAAGGAAATGGTGTCTGTGGAATTAAAAGGATGTTCAAGAAGATAGGAGGCGGTGAAAGACAAAGGAGCCATGGGCAAACCTGGTTCTGTACATGCTAGGGAGCTGGGTTTCCTCACTGAGGCTGGTGTCTGTGCCTCCCCTGACAGCCCAAGGCAGAGGGAATCCAGCAGAGGGAAACTCCAAGGGGTGCAGGTTCCTCCCAGGTAGCAGCACCTGCCCCAGGAGCAAAGCTGGGCACCGCTGCTCCCCTGGGAGCAAACAGCAGCTCCTGCCAGAGGTGCTCGCTGCTTTTACATTCCCTGAGGGTCAGCTGCCCTTCCTCTGGGGCCAGGTGGGCTTTGGAGGCCCCTCAGTGGGAATCCCTGGGGCTCACAGGGGCAGCAAAGGCGTGTTCTTGGCAAGGCTCACCTTCCTGCTGCAGAACCCCGAGACTGCCCCAGGCAAACTGATGTTGGCTCTCTGCAGACAAGTTTCTGCCTCGGGTTTATCTCTTTTCCCCAAGTACACTGACAATGTTTTGCTGCCTCTCTGCAGTGACAGGAGGATGTATATCCATGAGGCACCTCCGTTCCCAGGCAAAGGCAGCTGCAGGACCATCTTGGCACACAGGGAGATTTTGGGATGCTGCCTGTGCGGGGACAGTGGGGTGATGGCAGCACGAGAGAGGAGAAAGGGCCACACACAATTTTGCCTCAGTTTTGCACTCTTCATTCACCATCAGAAAACATCAGTGTCCACAGAGGCCCAGCTTGGCTCAGAAGGGGCCTCTTTATGATGGTGATGCCATTTGGGGGTTTGCTTTTTTATTCTTTTATTTGTTCTCTGTATTCTTCACACATATATTTGTAACTCTGTAGCCTGTTGTATAAGTGCTTAATTTTCTCAACAATTTCCTGTGGCCTTTCCTTAGGCAAAAAGACAAAACGAGATCCAGAGCTCCAAGACCTGAGGGCACGAGGCCCCAGTGATATCTTGGTTCTTCCAGGGAACCCAGGCCCAAGAACAACTCTTCCAGATACATTTTCACAGACAAAGAACACCCAGTGCAGAGGGAGGAACTCCAGAAAAAAAGGCTTGACCTGAAGAGAAATTGCATCACCACTTGTCCTCCTAATTAGCGCTTTTTATCAATTATGTTGATTTCCTAAAACCAATAAAAATGTACTCACCCCGGGGGCATGGGCTTTTGTAGGCATCTTTCTGTAACTTCCCCTGAAAGCCTCCGAATAAAAATCCACTTTTCTATTACCTCCTTACTAAAATGATCTCAAATTTCATTTCTAAGCTGAGAAAAAGCCAACAGTGGTCTTGAAGAAGAAAAATCCCTTCAAGCTGAAACCTCATCACCCTATTTTGCTGGTTGGTCTCTCACCATCCTTCCCCGTGTGCCATGTTCCCTGAAAGCACCTGGTGACCACAGGTGTGGGCTGTCCCCCCTCTCCCCTCTCTCCTTCTTCCCTGGGCTTCACCAGGAAGTATTTATTAAGTGTCAAAGTGATAAATGAAAAGTCATGTTTTATTGTGAATGATTCCAGCCCTGCTGTGGAGCCCAGATCTATCGCCTCAGAGAGTTATTAACTGCTTACCGCAGAGAGCCATAAAATCCTCATCATTTTCTCCAGGCTCTGCTCTATCAGGGTGAGGGAAAGAGAGCCACACTATCACGCAAAATGCTCGGGAAGCTGCCTCCAAAATTCCTCTTTGATTGGAGGCCAGAATGGCTGGGATGATTTCATCAGAGCAGGACAGGTCTCTTGTGGAACACCTTTGCTGGGTTTGGCTCTCCCCAGCGTGTTCTTCTCGTTTTCAGGTTGCACCACTCGAGTGCCTGGTGAGAGAGCCCCTGGGAACCTCACTCTGGCAGCCGTGGCTCTATTTCTTCCCTTGGTGCTTTCTTCTCGGAAGCACAAAAAGCAAAAGCAGCTGCGAGGTGCGCTGAGTGCTCTTTTGAATTTCTCTCATTGTGTTTCTCCAAAGACACCGCAAAGATTTCCAAATAGGAAGCGGTGTTCTCATCCCCTTGTTGCTGCACTTGAGATTGAATGTGTCACCTTTATCAGCTCCTTGCCCAGGCTACAGAGCCAATTTCTGGTGCAGTTTCACTGCTTCGAGTGCCTGAATAGGAGCTGAATTCCTGTTGACACCAATTGAATTTGGAATGGGCTCTTCACTCCTTTGACTTGATGAGAAATGATCCTGACTCCTCGTGTCCTGCAGCCATCTCACAGCAAGGATCCTGCTGGCTTTTTCCACAGTCTGCAGAAAGGCCAAGGATTTCCTGCACCCAAAGGCTGCCAAGGCCTGTCATTGCACCCTGGTGACACAGGGCTGGCCACTTGGCTGGTGCAGAGCAGCAGGAACATCTCCTGGCTAGGTCTGTGCATTGTCTTCTTTCTCACAGGTGTTTTTTGTGCTCCTCTGCTTCGGATTTTAATCCTGCTCCACGGCAATACCTTCTTTTCGTAGTGCTGATAGTCCAGAAAATGTTGGCTTTGGAATTTACCAGGATAAAAGGTTTAGGATGATCAAGAGATTAAGAGGTCTCCTGAATCTTCCCCAGAGTTTTTAGCTACTGGAGGGTTATTAAGAGGTAGAAAAAATCTCTCTCAGGACAATAAATATAACAAAGACTGGATCATCTTTCAGCCCTTCACATAGATGGGACTTTTCTCTGCAACATGTCCATTTCTGCTTGAATTTGAACACATTCTGCTTGAATTTATCGTCTGGGAAGGGAGTGGAAGTGTAAAAAGTAAGCAAAACTGGGTGTTCTTTGGAGTTGGACAGGTTTGCTAGGAAAAGGGAAGGATCCTCCTGTGGGAATCACTGAGAGCCAGTGGATCCAATCCATTATCCTGTAAGATCTGTTGTTGTCTTCCAGGATCTGGTAGGTGCAACGATGGGCTAAATTCACGTTTGGAGTTTGATTTCTTAGCTGGAGGTACAACGTCTGCAGTGAGATCATCCTCTAGGTCACCCTCAAGTCCAGCAGGCACTTGATGTGCTCCAAAGCAGCAGCAGAGGCTGAGGGCAGTGAGGGGGGATTCGTAGCTCGCAGCTTGGTGGACTCTGGGGGCACCTGACACCTCGCTGCCTCCATTAAATGAAACTCCACTTCTAATTATAACCCGTAATTACAGCCTTCAAGCACCGTGATTTGTGAAGAGAGGGGTCACAGAGCTGAGAGTGGCTGTGCTGGGGATCTCAGTAAACATCCCTGCCTGCCTCCCTGAGCCTGACAGGGACAGAAAAGGCTGATGCAGCCCGGCAGGGCACGCAGCTGGATTGATGGGAGCTGTGCTGTGGCCTCTGGCCCCCAGAGATATTCTGTGACAAGGCAGTGAAAGCTGCAAACACGAGGCCAAGCCGTCCATTCAGGCTGACAGCGTTGGACAGGGGTTAAGGAGCTCGTGGATTCCCATCAGCGTCGATGGATGGGCTCCAGAGGATCTGCATTAACACGTGCAGTGCCAGGCCCCCGGGTGTGAGTGGCAGCTGTGCCTGGCCAAATGTCCCTGTGTCACAGGGACAGCCATCACCCTGAGATCATGGGGAAAAGGGTTCTGCACCCCTGGAAAGCTGGGCAATGGCAGCTGTGCCTGTCCCTGTGTCACAGGCAGAGCCCGTCACCACGAGATCAGGGGGAGCGAGGTTCTGTGTCCCTGGAAATCTGGGCAGCCAGGAGGGATTCACTTCCAGGTGAATTTTTAAAAAGCTTCTCTTTTGTTCTCTAGAAGCCCCTGTGGTCAAGCTGGAGGTGTTGCTGTAAATGATGCAGGTTTGGTTTGAAATTCCATTCTTGGCTCTCTAGTGCTTTTCTAGGGTGTATTTCTTAAATAACCCCCAAGGGTGGTGCAGGTTCCTCTCCCCAGGGCTAGTGCTGGGTACAGCAGAGACTTTGTGTGAGCCAGAGCCAGTCCTGGGGGTTCTCTGCTCAGAGAGAACCTGTGGGCTGCTCTGCTCTGGCCTCTTGCACTCCTCAAGCTCAGAAAAGCGCAGACACTGACCTCTGCACTGACTCTAACAAGCTGTGGTTCCTCCCATGCTCTCCTGGTTTGGATCTAAGTGATGGAGAATTAGCCCTGCTCTTTGGTCAGCTCTTGCAGGGAATAGTTCCTCTCCCTGTTAATATTTGTGTTTCAGATGCCATTAAAATATTTCAGTCTCAGCTTTGCAGCTACTGGGCCCTTGGGGTATTAAGACAGCAAAGGTGACAGAGACAGAATGAAAAATCAAAATCAGATTGTCTCTCATTTGATATAATTTCCCTTGGACTTAAACTGTGAGGGAAAGGAGACAGGACTGCTCAGACATAAACTGATCTGCTGATTGAGACAAGACAATTGGTTTGGCTTTTCTCCAGCCTGCTTGATTTTGGGTTTGTTTTCCCTGGAAATGGGTTGTACAGCTGCAGGTGCTTTGACACCCCAACTTCTGCACATTTTAACCAATTCCAGCCCTGTTTGGTGGATGAGTAATGGCCATAAAGGGGTGATGTCCAGACAAATCTCCAGAAGCAGCAGTGAGGAAAAGGAAAGGGACCTTCTAAGGCTCAAAGGCCCCAGTTCCAACTTCTTCAGCTGGAGGAAAAGGTCCGGAACCTGGCCAGGTTTGAAAAACCTTCAGCAACAGCTCCCTGGCAGCGAAGAGTGAAATAAAAAATAGTTCAGAAATTTGATTTAACCGTGCCTGTGTTCAAGAATTTCATCTTTATTTACCTTCACAGCAATACAGGATCCAGCTGGCTGGAAGGACCGCAGACATCTCACGAGAGGCTGTCTGACCCCAGCCTCCCGTGGACTGACTGGGCAAGGTGGCCAACAACCATTTTATGGCTGGACAGCTGCAGCAAAGACAGATTAAATCATGTTCTGAGTCCCACAGGGTGGCTGCTTGACTGCCAGCCAGCTCTCTCTTGCTTTCTTGTCTCTAATTTGATTCTTTGATCAGAGGCTCTGGCTTTTGTTTCTCTGGCTCGTCCAACCTCCTCCTTGTTGTTTCCAGCAGCCTCGTTACAGCTCTTTGCAGGCTCTGCTGCGCTGGCACGATCATTGTTCCTCTCTGCAGGATGGGATGTACGTCTGAGTAATTCTGTGCATGAGTTGTCTTTCTCTCAGAGACGTTCCTGTGATACTGAATAAATTGCAGCACACGGCTTATTAGAGAAACAACAGAAAAAAGAAAAAAAAACTCATCAAAAACCTTCACAACCGAGGCAGTTCAAAGAGGCGAGCAGCAGAGTCCGACACAAACAAGCTGTAGGAGCACAGTCAGAAACTTTCCTGCTACTTTCTGGGATGGATTTGCCAAAGCCTCTGCTCCTTGGGTCATCAGATGCTCAGCTCCGGGTCAATCACATTTACAATCTTGTTTTCACCCTCTGAACTGCACAGCCGAGCTCTGCCCTGCGAGGTGGGATAATCCCGGAGCTGCCTACAGAGGAATTCAGGCCAGCTCAGAGGAGTGTTCTGGAAGGATTGCCCTGCTTTTCCCTGCTGCCTCTGAACACCAGGGGTGTTTCACAACCTGTGGGAGATACTCCAGGCCAGCAGCCTTCCCACCTCTGGGTGCCTGGAGCAGGAAGCACTTCAAGCCCTGCCTTTTTCATTTTTGGATAAAACAGCTTCCACTCCCCTGCACCTCTTAGCAATGCAGCTAAAATCTTTCCCAGCTAAAAATCAGATTCACCAAGAATGTCTTTATTGATTTACAGGGTTCAGCTTTATGAACATCTCCAGTATTTCTCTTTGGTCAAAACAAAGCAATATTAAACACCATAGCAATAAATCCAGGGCACCCTCCTCTCTCCAGGGTGCAAGGTTATCCAAATGTATTTATCATTTACCAACAGCACTATTTAAACTACAATATTTGACAGGAATGGTTGTGTCAGGTGTGATGGAGTGTGGGTTGTTAAAGGACATTAAGAGAGACTTTGCATTTGTCCTTCAAACATAAAGTCGATTTTTTGCATGATTGGTACTTCAGAGCTCATCTCCAGCACAAGATGAACTGGGAGCAGCACTCGGAGAAGGCAAATGATCGGGACCCTGTGCTGAGGTCTCCAGGAGGGCTCTGCACCTCTGCACCAACAGAACAGCGAGCTCACCCGTGCTGCTCTGCAACCTCCAGGTGGGATTTCCAGAGGGGGTCACTCCCCTCCTGGAGGATTTGGACTTGGAGGCAAAAGGTTTTGACTCCACCAGGCAATCATGCCTTCATTACAGCCTGCAGGAGCGAGCAGTGTCTGTAAACAAGCCCAAATCTGGCTATTTTGATTTCTCCTTTTAATCCAAGAGTTACCCTGGTGTGCGCAGGAGTTTTCTTTCATCTCAGGAGCCCTCCGGGGCACCAGCCCTGAACAGAAACCTTAATGCCTCATCACACAGCGAGTGGCTGTGGGCAGCTGGGTCAGGAAGTGACCCTTGCACCGAATATGATTGATAAGAATCCCCTGTGGAGCTGGGGAAAAGATGGAGAGAGCTGTAGGGAAAGCACGAGCTCAGTGTGGGGTCCAAGGCAGGCGCCGTGCAGAGCCTGCGGGGTGTGCAGTGAAGGACATGTGCCAAATATCCCCTGGCCACAGCACAGGGAATAAAGGAAATAAAGCAGTGAGAAATGTGTCTGCAGAATGGCTTTTGCTAAAAATGACTGTTCCATTGGAGGCAATGAGGAAAACTCTAGCCCCTGGACAGAGTGGTGTTTCTGTGTTTACCCATCCCCAGCTGGTTGTCATAACTCACCCCCCTGTCCTGGTTCTTCTCCTGGGAGGGGCTGGGTGGCCAGGGCAGTGGATCCTGGCTGTGGAGCTGACAGCTGATGTGATGAGCCCGTGGCTGGTGCTAATTACTGCCAGCTTTGGGCTGCAGACACCTTCTGCCAGTGCTGCAGCCCTGCTCTGGGTGCTGCACAAAGAGAGAGCAGAGCCCTGGGTGCTGCACAGCCAGGCAGGGACAGCAAAGTGCAGAGGCAGGAACAGGCAAAATCTTCTCTAACTCTTTCCAAGGTCTTCTTAAGCATAAACTATCCAATAATGACATGACGCCTATATTATTTATACTTTTAACCCAATAATGACCACCCAAGGTTCACAATGTGGACCTTTTTTACCCAATTAGAAACAAGAAAACACCCAAACCCACGAAGAAGAAGGACTTAGACAAAGCCTTAAATCCTCCACATTGCCCCATATATATTACTATATACCAAAACCTTAAATTCTAAGTTTTTCACCCTGTGATATCACACACTTCTATTCAAATTACACACCCACAATCCCAGTGCTATCACTCAATTTCAGAAGCCTGTTCCACAGCCTCAGGTCAAATGTAGTTCTTGCTTGAGGGTCAGTGCCTTTTGGAACAGAGAGCCTGAAAATCTCAGCCTCCAGGGTTCCAGCAGTTCCCTCCTGCAGTTCTGCTGCTAAATTGGAGAAGCAGTGCCAGGCTATAGGTGGGGTGGAGAGACAGAAATATTTAAAAAATAGAAATGGGAAAAAAAAAACCCTCAAAACCCAAACCAATACCAAAGCACTCAGGTATTTCATTATTCCTCAGGTGACTCTGAGCTGGAGTGTCTGGGTTTAGCAGGTAGGAGGCATTAGTTTTGTAATCCCTTGTTTGCAAACTGTGAGGCTCTCGGCATGTTCTGGGATCTTAAATGACTCTCATAATCTATTTACCAGAGCTGTGAAGTTCCCCCTTTTATACCAGATTATGGTAATAATGGTATTGTGCAGCAGATGAAATTAGTTTTTCTACACGGTTTTGTTTCATCTCAGTGGCTAAATGTGTGAAATAAAAGGTGAAATGGGCAATATTTTCATGGGTAAGCCAGTCCCCTCCCACATCCACCCTACGAACACAGATGCTTCCTCATATCCTGGGGACAAGCTGACTGCCAAGCAGTGCATGACAGGACTGTGAGAAGCAAGGGATTTTTAAAATTTAGATTTGCCATTAGGGTAATTTTTGAGATTTATGAAGTCTCAGACAACTGGAGAATGTTTCGAGCACCTCCCATGGGCTGGCACCTACCAGGGGCTGTGGCAGCCCTGGGGGATATTGGGGTCATGCCCACTTTCTTTTCCCACTGGCACGCATCAGCAAAAGGCTCCCCACAGAGATGTGAGGGTTTGGATGTGCCTCAGGATCCTCTTTATCCCAACTCTCCTGTGGGAAGTGTTTACAGGGATAAACTGACCTCTCCTCTCATCCCTTTATGAACCTGGGCTTTGCTGTGAGAAAGTACCAAACCCCAACAGTGAGCATGTCCCTCAGCAAACTTTTTATTATCCCAAAATAATCCCCACCATCCCAAAAATTATCTTTAAAACCCCTTAAGTTTCCATAACCTTGTTTGGGGTCAGTCAGTGTCCACTGGCTGGTCATATTGGGGGAATTAAGTCCCTGCCATGCAAACTTTACCTCCCGTGATGCATTTTGGTAACTCCTCCTCACGCAGACAAAACTCAGACTGTGGATCCTTATCACACATCCCAGATTTGCCTGGATGAACACCCAGACTGAGAGTCAGCTCAGAGATTTCCCGAGAAGATCCTGTTGTTTTCCTGTTCCGAGCAGATATCAAACTTTATCTCACATTTTTGCGTGGTGTGGGCCAATCCCAGCTTCCCACCTTCATCGGGGATTTCTGCAACCATCAGCATCCTCAAAATGAGGCCAGGGTAGAGCAAAGTCTTTTTTCTTAGCCTCACTAGCACGTTCTTTAAGTTTAATCTGCAAGATTTGTATCAGGGAGTGGAGAGAGATGGGGAAGGAGCTTGTTTGGGAAGGGGGGGGAGAAAGTAGGTCAGACAGAAAAGTGTTTTATTGTTCCCAAGCCCTGGCGTGCGCTCCAGGAAAGAAACGAAGCTTTGTTGGAGCACTTTGCTGAGCACTCCTTGCACTTGTGAACATGTCATGGTCAAAAAAAAAACCCCTTCAGAGCTGCCCAGGAGTGAGCTCAGCCTGAGCCACCTCGAGGGCTGAGCACAAAGGGGCTTTTTGTGGGCTGAGCCCCGACCCTCAGAAACACCAGGAATGACTGAGGGGAAGGATCTTCTACACAAAACCACCTCAGAAGCCCCTCCAGCACCCTGGATTCCCCCAGAGGAGATTCCCACAGCTGTTAGGAGCAGAAAGTTGGGTTTTCCCAGCCTTTATCCCATTCACTTCTTCACTGGGTTAAGAAAGTTAACTCCTCTCACCAGTCCCTGCCTCACTGGAACTCTTAGACCCCTATCAGGGGTTTAAGCCCAGCTAGAAATTAAGCAGCACTCCCTCTCTCCCTCTGCAACCCAGTGGGATGGGGAGGAGAATCAAAGTGAAATGTGTAGGTTGAGATAAGAACAGTTGAATAATCAAAAATAAAATCAGAATGCAGTAACGATGGTAAATTATAATAATAATTATGATAGTAAGGGGAAAATCAATGCAACTGCTCACCACTCACTGACCAAGGGCAGATTGGCCCTTCTGGACCCAGAGTGGCCCTCCTGGGTAACTCTCCCCAGATTTTACACTGGGCAGGACCTTCTGTGGTGTGGAACATCCCTTTGGCCACTTTGGGTCACCTGTCCCACTTTGTGTCCTCCAGGTTTCTTCCTCCAAATCCTTCTCACTGGCAGATCACGAGACAAGAGAAAAGTCCTTGATTTAGGATAAAGACAGCTTCGGAAAAGCCCAAACTCTCAGTGTGTTATCAACACCACTCAAAGCACAGCACTGCAACAGCTGCTGGGGAGAATTCAACTCTGCCCTGGGTCACACCAGGACATCCCCAGCACTGAGCTGATGCAGCCAGGGCCTTGTTTTTCCTGTTTCCGTGGCAAAATAGCACCTAGAAGCACACAGAGCTGCTTCCCCAGGGCTTGGAAGGGAGGAGGAACCAGACCCACGTGGAGTTGGATAAACCACCTTTAACTTGAGGAGTGTGACAAATAGTTCCTGAGTGCTGCTGGTGGGGAAAGGGACCAGCTGCAGAGTGACAAGCAGCTCCTGTCACACCTGCAGTGACACCCCAGCAAGTGGGAACGGGGGCAGAACACAAATCCAAGCCTTGGTTGCAGAATGGCCCCATCTCCCTTTGTTTCCAGTGCTGGGGGGGTGGTTTCAGCTCAGCCTTGGGGTTTACACAGGATGGGGTGGGTGTGGACACGGGGTTTTATCCCTCAGCGGGATTTTTGGCAATAATCATGGGTAATTTTCATGCACTGCCTCGTGTCTCAGCTTCATTCATCACCAGTGTGATGGCCAATTAGTCATCTCTAACTACTGAGCAATGCTAACAGCTACTTTAAATGCAAGCAGAGCCTTAATCTAGTTCTAACTCAGATGGACGGTGATACTTGTAATTAGGCCATCAAACAGAGGAGAAATGTGAGATGTTTGTAGCTGAGGGAACCTCTGCATTGAACTATTTCAGGGATAATTATGTATTATCTTTATTAACACTGCCCGAGTTAGTAAATAATGGGTCATGCTTTTGCATTTGAGGTGTTAAATATCGTGGATTCAGGCTGAACTGCAGGTTTTGATTTGCTGGGAGATGTTGCCTTGCCAGAGCATCCATCACGAGTCAGGTTTCCTGGGAAAGGAGTGTCAGAGCTTCTCTACACTCCACCCAGTTGTAGCCAATTCCTTTTACAAACCCATCCTGCTCTGATTGGAATATGGGGCTGATCCAGGGCTTGATCCACAGGTAAAACTGAACAAAGTTCTTCCATTAAAAAAAATCAAAATTAAAAAAAGGTTGAAGAAGCCATTGCAATAAACAGACATTGATACACATCACGAACACACCTCCCCAGACATGCCTTGGCCTGGGTAGTGTGTGTGACAGAAATCGGATAAACATCTCCCAGCTTTTGATCAGAAAATGTGAACTGAACCTGTCCCTCACTGCAGGAGCTGAGGACCTGCTCGCTCCCTTGTCTGGAGATTAATAAAAAGGAAAGGGGAATTGGGAGAGAAGTTGTTTTGGAAGCAGAAGCTTTCTATTCCAAAATGATAAACAAGAAAAGGGGAAAAGCTCTGTGTCAAAATTCATTGGGGGGGGGGAAAGAAAAATATGGAAATGAGTTAAAAGTGAATGTGTGTCTTCCTCTGGAGATGTTTCTCTGTTTTCCTGCAGCCTTATTAATCAGCCTGTTCCTGTCTCTGCTGCTACAAGAGGCAAGGGCGAGCAGGAACCCGGGGCACCAGACTGTGAGAGCAAGGCCACAGGACACCCTGCACATATATTTACAGCATTAATATCGCTGTTCTTTGATTCCAGCTTTAATCAACCTCCTTTCCTCCTAATGAGCCGCTCAGCGAGGCGTTTGCCTCTTGCAGGGAAGCGTTGGGCTCCCTTTGTCTTCCTTTGTGGAACCCCACGTTTAGGGCCTCGCTGAGAGAATCCCTCAATCCCAGGCAGGTTTTTGCTGAGCACAGAGGATGTCCAGGGGTAGGAACTCTTTGAGGAAAACAATGGATTCGTGCAGCAGCCTCAGGGAGGGGTGTGAAATCTCAGGACAGCTCCTCTCCATCCCCGCAGCCCCAGCAGAGCCACCAGGCTCCGATGGCACTGAATTCCCTGCTGCTCTCTCATCCATCCTCTGTTCTGCATTTGATGTCAGGCTCCACGTTTTCAGGGTCAGCTCCTCTGCCTGCCTGTCCATATGGAAATGCTTCAGCGAGGCACGGAACAAATCCATAATGACCGTGGTGTGGGGCTGCCTCCGTGGGAAGCACTAATGGAGCGTCAGAGCCCTGATGTTCATTAAAGCCAGGGAATGCCCTGCAGCTCAGCAGCAACACCAGAATTAAAGTTGGGAACACAAGGAGAGGTATCCAGGCTTCGGCAAAGGTACCTGGCCTGTGTCCAGGAGTGCTGCCAAAACAAAGGAGGGTCTGGGATGAAGGGAGCTTTAAATGGTGCAAAATCCATAGGTGAAACGTTTGCCTCTTCAAATCCTGCTCCAGGCTTCTCCGAAGGAAATGATGGAGAGCTTCTCAGGGCCAGACAGCTTTTTTTGAAAGATGAAATGGGCAGAATGGATTAAAGTAGATCCAAGGATTTCCTTAGGTTGCTGTCTTTGGTCCACGTCGGGTCGACTCCAGGTTGGAGACAGCTCCATGGTTTCACTGTGGGATAACACAGACTGAGGGCTCTGCAGGGCTGTGTCACCCCACAGCAGCTTTTCTGTGGCATCTGAAACCTTGTCCTACGCTGTGCAGCCATTCCCTCAAGTCCTGGGATCAGATCCATGCTGGATTCCTGCTCGTTCTGGGCTCAGATCCATGCCAGCTGTGCTCAGGTGTGACCGTGAGCTCCAGCAGAGCAGAGCACTCTGCACTGGCCCCACTCAGGTGTCCCCTCCTTGTCCTCCTGCTGCTGCTGCCCCTCCTCTGTGCTGTGTTACAGACTCAGATCTGCTCTCCTGGGCTCTTATCATGATTATCTTGCCTGGCAAGAAGAAACCTTCCCCCTTCTTACATCTGACGCAGCAGAGCTGTGTATTTTGGACTATTTGGGTTCTGCCTTTCATCCCAATCTCATTTCATTCGCTTTTACCTTTTCAGGAATGAATATCTCATTTATCTCCATCTCCTCTTTTACTCATTATTTCTTTTTCTGTGCCTTCTTTTATCCCATTCCTCACTTCTCTTGCTGTTTACCAGCCCCTCCCCACCTCCTTTCTATATATCCTACAGGGTTGCTTTACCTCAGCTTTGCAGTTTAGTGGATTAATTTTGATAGTTTCTTTTGTGTGTGTGTCTAATTGACGTGCAGCTTCAGACTCTATTTCATTTCAGCAGTGCTGACCTTTATCCCCATGCAGGCAGAGGGGTTTTTTTTTCCTCCAGTTAATACCTTCACAACCTTGCTGAAAACAGAAATGCAGCACAATTTTGCTCAGGGGTGTGGGGAGTTTAGGACAGCAGCAGGAATCACCCAGCAATGGAGAACAGAGCTGGCTTTTCTTTTGCCACCTCCATCTAATCATCAATGAGGTGGCTCAAGGGAGTTCGTTTTTCTTCCCACTTTATTTCTGACAAAATCTCTTTCCTCCTCTGGGGATGTCATTGCCACAGAAGGAACAAAGGTGTATGGGAACACCTGAGCCTGGCCCTGGTGGTGTGAGCTCTCTCTGACAACAGCAAGAGAAATTTGTTTCCAAGGAAAGTGCAAAACCTTCCTAAATGAGGCTTTGGGGAGATTCCTTCTTCCCTTGCCTGGAGGGTCTGGGTTTGTTTTCCAGCACGAAACTTTCTCCTTTCCAGAAAAGCCCAGGAAGCTGCAGTTCCTGCACCCATCACCATCGCTTCAAGCCTCTCGGGGGCTTCACAGGACTGAAATCCAAGTGGAAATTCCCTGCTTGGGTTTGGTGTCCACCTGGTCTGAAGGAAGTGGGACCAAGCAGGAATGTGGGATAATATTTTCTCACAGCCCTTCTGAAAGACCTGAAATGAACCTTTTGGATGGAAAAACCTCTCAGAGCCCTTTGGCTCTCCCTGACACTGATTCTGTTCCAGAGCAGGTCCTGATTTCCCAGGTGCTGTCCCTGCTTGGAGACAACACATTTCTCTCTCCTCCTTACTTCCTCACCCAGCAGAGCAGAAATGGCAGTTGACAGCCTTTTTTTTTCTTTTTTTTTTTAATAAGATGTTTTCATTATAATTTTAATGGGCTAATTTCCTTCCCTGAATTGCCATAATTCAGATTTAATGAAACATGTCTTATAAAATTTTTTTAAAAAATACAATAATAAAGTGGAACGCCCCATTAAGCTGAAGAACAAGGAAATAACATATGTAGAGATCTGATCACTCTGACCCTGCCATCCCAGCGATGCCAGCAGCAGGCAGGCACGTGCTCTACATCCCCATGGGTGGCTGTGTTTCCCTGCAGGAGAAAATAGATCACAAAATAATAATAAATAAATGGATTTGTGAGGGGAGCTGGTGCCTGCTCCCATCTCACCCCTGCCCAAGTTCACAGCCAGTGCTTTTGGTCGTCAGTCATTGCTAGGTGAAGGCATCATCTAAATGATCTTTTCTTGGTTTTCTGTGGATCCTGCTCTGAGATCACATCCCTGGGCTCCAGGAAAACAGGGATCTGCATCTCCAGCTGTGCCAAGAGGGGCTGATCCTGCTGCCTGCAGGGCTCCATCCTGGGGGCTGCGCAGAGGAGCCACACAGCAGCAGCACATCCCTGAGGAATAAGATGAGCCCCAAAAGGGGTTTTGGACAGATCTTCCTCTTGTTTCTTCTTGACATCCACTAAGAATCATAAAGCCATGGGATTCTTAAGTTTGGAAAAGCCCTCCAAGACCGTGGAATCCATCCTTTGAGCAAACACCACCACATCAACTAAACCACAGCACTGAGTGCTCGTCCACTCATTTCCTGAGCGCTTGGAGAATCACCTATGCACACAGAGAGAGGTGACCTTTAAGGCCTTTGGTGATCTCTTCTGAGTCCCATTACCCAGGAGCTCAGAGTGAGGAATGTTTCTGGAATGTCTCTCAGGTGTCTCTGCACCAGCACAGAAAAATCCTGGCCCTCCCAGCTGCGTTGGTGCTCCCTCTCAGTACAATGTCTTCTTTTGGAGAATTCCTCCCTGAAAATGCTGACCTCCAGCCACGAGCAAAAGCAATCCAGGGATTGAGTTTATTATGATGCTGAGTCAACAGGAGAGATTAATGCTCCCCTTTCATCTCACTACCCTTCATCTCTGTGTTTCGAATCAGGCACCGTGTAAAATATCGCTCTGAGCACGCTACCTGTGGAAAAAGCATCCAAGAAAAGAAGGTGTTTGCAAGCATCAGCTCAGGGAGAGCCACTCAGTCCCCTCTGTCCTCTGCAGCTCTCTGCGTGGTCAGGCCAGGGTGGTCTGGAGCTCCATCCCAGAGCAGGGATGGCCCAGCTGACAGAGACTCAGCTCTGCTCATCACCTCCTCTGCTTCAAAGGGGATCCCTTTGCCGCTGACAAAACTAAAACATGCAATTGGGAAAATCTGAATGAAAGAAAGAAGGGATGTTTTCAAATTTCAACCAAATCAGGCCCTCAAGGGGCAGGAAGTGAACGGAAAGAAACCTCCTGCTTTCTGTGCAGTTCCTGCCTCTGGAAGCTTGAGTTCAGCTGCTTGGGGAAGGGAGGCGGTCGTGAGGCTCCCCAAAGGGTGTCACAGCCACAGTTGTGGGCTGGAACTCCTTTTCTTCAGTCACTGAGAAGCTTCCACTGCTCTGTGAGTGCCTGTCATCCATGGAGAGAGAGAGGTGCCTTTATGCACCACCACTTCCAACCTGGGGATGCTGGAAAACAACATGGTTTGACCCTACATATTTCTGAGACATTGGAACAAGCAAAATCCAAAGAGATTAATTGGAGATTTCTTTGAAAAATAAATCCAAGGAAGGGAGAAGGAATATTTATCCAAGATTTAACGAGGTATTTATTGCTAAGTAATTACATCTTAGCAACTTATTTACAGGAGAGGGAGGTTGTGGAAGTTCACTTTGCTTGTCTTGGTTAATTAGGTCCTCTTCCTTGGGACGAGCTAATTGGACATTCAGCGAGATAATGAAATAAATGCCATGTCATATAAAGAGTTAATTAAAAATAAAGCAACGTTCACCCTTCTGGAGGCCCAGAGCTGGAGTTGATGCAATATTTGGGATGCAGCACTTTTCTGTGGAGAAACACAGCTTGGCGCAAGTGTGACTTGGCATAAATGTTTGTGGGAGCGCAGTTATTTGGATGGAAATTTTGCCTGGAAGATTTATGAGGTCAGGGAAAGGGAAAGAAGAACACGAGGCTGTTACCTGGGCTGCAGGATGCTGCTTTTCAAATGCTGCTCGAGGAGATGGCAGCACTCCCACTGTAAATTAAGACCTTGAATAGCAAAAAAAAAAAAAAGTTTTCATCCCAGGAGCTGCTGGTTCCTCTGTCCTTCGCAGCCAGGAGGAGGGGTGTGATTTAAACATCACTGCTTTGTGTCCAGGAACAGATGGGTTGGCCATGCAAGGTTGCAAGGTCGGCAAGATGGTGACTGCTGACTCTCCTGTTTTGCATTATGAATGCCATGGAGAACCTGCAGGAAGCTGCTCAGCCAGCCTGTGCAGAAAAATGTGATTCCTGGACAAATGAAGTAGGACAAAAACTTGTAAATCCACTGAGAAATGAGTGTATGACTTGTGTCTGATTGGAAGAGAGAGGAATTGCTGACGTACAGCCCTCACCATGGGAATTGTAGGAGAGAAATCCATCACTGAAAAGGTTTTTGTCCTTCTGCTTATTCCTTTTGAGGACCCTGGGAGGGAGAGCAGCAGTGCTGGAGCTGGGCACTGCTCCCCTGGGAGACACCCAGGGCTTCTGGTGACAATGAGGGGCAGAACAGGACTTGCACCTTGTGCAGAGGAGGGCAAATCTTGCTGGACATGTCTGCTGGCCAAAGAGTTCACGGCTGACAGCTTTGGCCTCACTGTGGAGATGGAGCGGGGTCATTCCTCGGAGTGGGGTCATTCCTTGGAGCTGGGTCATTCCTTGGAGCTGGATCA
>VZSR01002145.1:5393602-5420813 GCA_013398615.1 Brachypodius melanocephalos | reverse complement strand
TTTTTTTTTTTTTTTTTAGTCTGTCACTTCTCAGACCCTGCCATGCTACAGAAAATCAGCACGAATGCAATTAGCAGCCACATCTCAGCCTTTGTCACCTGTGCCAAGTCCCCGTGCTTGGCTGAGCTGCTGAGATAAGGTGTTGGCAGCTCAGGTGGTGAGATTCAGCCTCTAAGAAGTCTCAGCACAGAGCATCCACAGCAGGGATGAGAGACCCCAGCATGAGAGAGATGCAAATGACAGGGAAACCCAGGCAGCCTGAGCTGCAGTGCTTTTTATCCAATTCCAGGCTCCAAAACTATTCTAACAGCAGAATTTCCAGACCACTCCTGATCCTTTTACAGCCCCTGTAAAAAGACAGAGCTCCAATCTTGGTGGCTTTTATCAGATCAGTTTGGGGAGAGGGTACCAAAATTTTCTCAGCAGATGCCAAGAGCCTTCTAATAAAAATTCATGTCCAGGTCTTATCCAGCTGAAATCCCACTAATCCAAGCAGAGGTTTCACCTCAGGTGTGATGGTTCCTGCCCCGAGTCTGCTCCCCCTGCAGAGCAGAGGGTGGATTTTGCCTCTGCCAGCAAGAAAGAGGTTAACCCAGGCAGCAGGTTCTGAGCAGCTGGAAAGGATCAAGGAAAAGCTCTTTAGCAGAGGGCAGTTAGAGAAGGAAGCTGAGGAGCCTTTTTTTTTTTTTTTTTTTTTCAAAGGATATAGTTTGGGAAGTCTAGGAAATTAGGCAGGACAGGTTTCCAGCAACAAATTCTCAGCAGGGAGCAAACTGAACTAGGTTCTGAGGCAATGCCAATGCCAGAGTGAACAGAGGAGCTAAACTTGCATACAAATTCTGTGCGTGCCTTTCATTCCCTATCCGTGTCTCTGCCCCTGCCTGCCAATCGTGCTGCCAGTTAATAACTTGATCTGTGAGATGTGTGGTAGGAGGGAGGGAGCAGGGCACTGAGCTGGCAGAAAAGATCTCCATCATCTTCAACAGAGCCTTGGAGGACTCAGGAGGCAGAAGATGATCAGAAGGGATCTGGGGATTAGAGAGGGTAAAAGTTGAGCTGTGCTGTGGCTGCAGAGACAGGCTGAGGGCACTGCAGGCACAGGGTCACGCTCCCTTCCTCTGGGACACAGCTGGGACACTGCTCTCAGTCCTGCACACCTCCTCAGGAGATGGGCACTGACAAACTTGGGAAGTCCAACAACGTTATGGGAGCGACAGGGAGTTCAAAGGGTCTGATTAACTAGGAGAGATTCCAAACATCTAATTATGTACAGCTTGGCAAAGTAATAACTGCGAGGGACAGGATAAGTGTCTGCATATTGAGAGAGGATAAATACCACAGATGGGTAATATTAATGTGCAGTGACTCAAGGGAAAGTCTTAATAAGAGGAGAAGTCTCTGTGGTTATCAGAAAATATTCTTACATCTGGTGCAGTATGGTTTACTGTGGAGAGGGGTGAAATCAGCTGGGAATTGTAGATCTGGGGAAGCTGTAGCGGTGCAAAATATAACGAGGGAAAGCATCCTGTGGTGGGCTGCAGGAGAACAAGGGCTGCGCATGTTCTCCTCCATTAATGTGTCAGTGTGAATCTTTTGCCACTTAGGTTCAATTTCAGTAACACATCTGTGTGACAGGAGACTTGGCTTTGTGTCAGATTTCCACTGGATGTCAAACAATTCCATGGATTTATGCCAGTCAAGTGTTTGTTCCTGTTCCTTCAGCTTTTCCTCCAGTCCCTGAGTGGATCCATCATTAAAATCACTCTGTGCTCTCCCAAGCTGGGAAGTTCAATGGAAGCCCAAACCTTGACATGGTGACAGGGTTTAATGAATCCCAGGGCTGGAAAAAGCTCAGGCTGTTCTCCAAAGGTCTGGGCTCCCAAGGGATGGAAAAACCTTCAAAGGGGGCTCACATTCCCCTTGTCCTTTGGGCCCCTGGCCCAGCCACACATAATTGCAGCCACTTTGAGAGCCTGGCTAGAGCATTGTGATGCTCTATGGGCCCACCAGAAGGGCCAGACTCTGTCTGTGCTGAGCCCTGTGATCCTTGAACAGCCTCTGTTATTCCCATAAATATCCTTGGGATATTTCAGCTCCTGCTGCAGCACATTGTGCCCTTAAAGGTAGGAGCCTCAGCGCTGGCTAAGATGGCATCTGTCACGCTTAGGAAGAATAAAATAATGCATTTTTAAAATAAAAGAAATAAAATAATAGATAATAAAAATATAACAAAATAAATAATAGAAATAAAAAGTAATAAAAAAATAAAGAATAAAGAAATAGAATTATAAAAAAAATAAAGGGGTAACCCTGTGGTGGCTTTCCAAGTTCCCTTAAAGACAGCTTGGCAGCTGTGTGGAAAGCAGCCATGTGAGAGGCATGTGCTGCACGGAGCAGAGCGGGGCTGCACACCAGAATTAGCACCAGCTGCTACCAAAGGCTCTGAAGGCCAGGCTTTTATCTGCTTTGCATGGGAATTGGCAGCAGTGAATTCGGGTTTCCAGCCTTCAGCTGCAGTGTGAGGAGGCTGTGGCACGTTTTAAATTAATGGAGGGGTGGGGGGAGGGGATCAAATTAGGGCTTTATCAGCATAAAAGAACTTGAAATACAAAGTTAAACTCAAAGACTAAGGGGCTGATTCTAATTCATCAAATATCCCCACTGCTCACAGTCCCTAATGAAAACATGTGTAACAAGCCTGCAGGGTTAATTTTACAGGGGAAAAAAATTCCAATAAAGCTCCATGAGATTTTCACGTTAAATTAATGTAACGGATGCTTAAAAGCCTTTCTAATTAGGCATTGTTATTAACAGGAATGTCAGGTGAATGAAATCAACCCCTGAGCTGACATTTCACTCCCGTGAACTTCCAAGTTGGTGTTTAATCCCAGGCACGTGGCAGTTGCATTACAACGGGGTCGTGGCTTTTCCAAATGTGTTCCTGAGCCACTCCAGTGTTCCCTGAGTGAGGATTTTGCCAGGCCAACCCTCCCTGCCATGAAGCATTCACTGCTCTGTCAACCTGTTGGGAGGAAAATTATGTAAATAAAGGAACTGAGAGGAAAAGAGAGGGAAAAAAATCCAAAAAACCAAACAGGGGGAGAAATGGTGACTTTGAGAGCTGAGATGATCAGCTGTGTGATTCTTTTTCTGGAGATGTGTCCTCAAGGGACTGCCACAAGACGTCAGCTGTGCTGCCTTGTGGTGGGTGGAATCTGTCTGCCTTCAGCTGGATGTGTCTTCCAGAGGAAACAGCATCGTAGCTAAACGTGGATCAACGTGCTGCCACTCCAAGAGCAGTGAGAGCTCTTGGAGCAGCACTCACCCACGGGTGTCACAGGGATGCAGAACTGCCACCCTCCTGTGCCACTGCAGCTGCTGGAATGATCAATCTGGCAGCCACAAGCCTTTCAGGAGTGGGCAGTCCTGTGTGCTTCACTGCAGGGTGCAGAGACCTCCTGGCACTGCAGGCAAGGAGACAAATTAGATTGGGAAGGGTTAGGATGGAGGGAAGAAGGGCATTTTTATTTCATTGATGCCTTGGAAAGTGGACCTGAAACAGAGACTGGACAGAGCTAGAGAATAAAGCAGGTATTTATGGAAAGACCTTTAGGGTACACCTTGGGAAGGACAAGAGCCTGACCAAGGCTACACCCAAGGTGGACCCAAAATAGTCACAAAATCGACAAACAGTCACAAGACCTTACATTTTTATAAGTTTTGGTCCATTTGCATATTGGGGTTAATTGTCCAATTACATCTTTGGGTTGTGAGGTCTCATCCTTCTTATTTTCTCTCTTCAGTCCACTGCTGTTTGTGCTGGTGGGCCTGAAAGTTGTCCTTGGTGTGCAGCAGGAAAAGGATTTGTTTTGTCTCCCTACTCTATGAAGAGAGCTCACCAGCACTTAGTATGAGGCTCAGAACTGCACCCCTAGGCAGCACAGAATCTGAAAAACATGAAAGCTAAAACTTAAGGCATCACATTAGGAAGGGAAGCTGTGGCAAACAACTCATCTCAAGTCCTCCATCCCTCCTGGCGCTGCTGGTGGAACCAGGAGTCTGCTCAGTCTCTGCCAGTCCCTGACCTCGTGGCTGGTTCACAAGGTTGTTCCTTCTCTCAGGGCTCTGCTCTCCTCAGGGAGGACTGGAGGTGTGTTCAGGTCCGTGGGACACCTGCTCCACACATCCCTACTTGATCAGCCACACACAAAGCTCACACAGACCCCTCACAGCCAATTTCAGCAGCAGATGAGGATTCCTGAACAGGTTTTCGTCCTTTCTCTCCAGCTGTGCACACACAGTGCTGTGAGAGATCCCAGCAGGTTCCCATTCCTCTGCCTCAGCTGCAACCACCCTGAGTTGTGCCCTTCCTCCAGCTCTCCCCACACAGGAGCTGGGCACAGGTGATGCTTTACTCAACTCTCTTTGCTCTTGGGAATCTCAGACTGGCCACAGGAATCTTTGGGATTTCACTGCCTTTTCCACCTTCCCATTTTTGCAGGGTGCCCACAGTGGTCAGCTTCTTCTTGTCTCCATTACTGAAGACATTTCACCACCACCGGAGCCATCCCAATATTTTTGTTCCAGCTTTCTGTGGCCCTTTACCTTTGGAGATGTGTTTCTACATCTCCCATCTGCATCTCACACAAGCCTTTCCCCCCGCCCCGCACCCTCCAACAGTATTTGTTTGGAGCGAAAAATTCTCTGAGGAAAAAACAACAGTTGTTTCTGTTCAGTGTTTGGGCCTTCATTTCTCTTCTCATCAGAATCCTTTTAATTAATGCCTATAGGAATTTAATCTGTCTGCCTTGTTGATATTTCTGGCTGTCAGGTGCTGAAAGAAACGTTCAGAGTCTTATCGGTGCACAAACATGCATTTCAGCTGGTCTTTGCTCCTGTGTTTGCCTAATGGCTTCTTTTAAGATTTCAGCCCTTATTTCTTATCTCTTTCCATAGCCAGTTCCTTGGCAGGTTAAGGAATGCTGGGACAGGCCACTTCCATTTCCTTTGACTTCAGTTATGGATAAATTAAGCTGAGTAAAGAACACACCCTGCTCCTGGAGCCTCTTCCCTCACATATTCCCAGGGGAGCTGCACAACTGTGGTGTCACCAGAGGATTTCTGCTGTTTGTCTGCAAATTCCTGCAGGAATATCTGCATCCTCCCAGGCTGCTGGTGCCCATCAGCAGGAGCAGGGTTGGGTTGGGAAGATTCCGTGTGGTTTCACAGGATCTGGGAGAGGAGAAATGCATGGACATGAATTACTGATTTGTTCCCAGACAAACCTGGAGCACGTGGCAGGGAGAAGAGGGAGGCACAAAAGCCTAATGAATTTTCCAGAGGAAGGAGGCAGATAAATCTGCCCTCACAGAGGAGTCTGACAGGAAAACTCCATATGTCTTGTTTCTCTCATTGTCTCTCCCTCTCCCATCGTCCTTTTCCTGCCCTGTGCACACCTCAGAGCACTTTCCACCTTTTTCCAGCCCCTTCCATCCTGCTGATCTCATTGCACCACTTCTTTTTCCCTCCTTTCAGCTCTTCTCCGGGGAATTGCTGAGCCTGAAAGGGCAGCATGGAAGTGCCAATGCTGGATGATTTGACATTGGTGAGGATTTTACCGCACTGGCTTTTGAACAGCATCCCTGTCCACATGCACTCCTCCCACAGGGAGCCAGGTGGGATCCAGGGATCTTTGAGCTGGTTTTGGCTTATCCTGGTGCTCCTGGTGGGCTGGCTAAGAGGAATGTAAATGGATGGTGCAGCTCTCTGTCCGGGTACACACTAATTTACACCAGCTCACCTTCACTGAGCCATTAGCACTGGAAAAGGCCTATTAATTTGGATATACTCCCCTGGGGCCCAAAGGCAGAAGAATTCCCTGCCTGGTCCTGTCTACTTATTTTTCTCATTTCATTTTTTGATGAGGTCTGCATGAGGAAACTCTCCGCAGAGCCAGCTGCCTGCTTGCTATGCACAAGGCATTGCATTGCTCACAATCCCATTGCTTTCTTCACTGAAGGGCTCACACCTAATAAAGTTCATGGCCATTCTTAAACACAGCCTTGGAATAAGATACTGCTCTGTGCTGGGTCTAAAGGAAATTCAAAGCAAACATTTTACAGATCATCAACACTGAAAATCTCCCCTGAGTAAGAAATAGTATTAGTTCCCCAAGTGGCCTCGTGCTCTTGACTAACCATGGGTACACTGTTAAATCTCTTTCTGACAGAGGCTTCCAGCTGGAGAGATGGGAAGATTTCTCCTCCCAGCTTTGCAGGAGTGTCAGGAGAGCAACAAATGGGCTGCATTCCGATGGATCCAGCAAGGGGCACAGCCTGAGCGTGCTGAGCTTGGGCTGTGCTCTCACTGGTGGTGCTGCTCACAACTGCTGCACCTCTTGTGCAGGTGAGAAGCTCAGAGAGAGGGGAAATGGAATCTCCTGTAAGATCAACCAGAGATCCAAACACAACAGGGAAGAGGCTGAGCCCTGCGTGCTCCCTCAGGATCAGTGGAGTCTGTTCCAGCCAGGCTGCTCCTTTTCATGGAAATTCTGACCCCATGGCAAAGGGGCAGCTGGTATTTTTGGAGCAGAGGAGCCTGCAGGCAAAGGGAACAGACAATAATTGACCTCAGCTTTCATTCACTTGCAGCCTGATGCTCCTATTCCTGATGCAAAGGTTTGTGTGCTCCAAAGGAGATCTAATAAAAACTCGCCCTGCTTTGTCTGAGCCTTACCCGGAGAGGCTCTCAGGCCCTGCTGCTACCTGTGCTACAGAGAAAAGAGAGTCCATTAGCACGAGGAGCAGCACACAGGCTGCCAGGTAACCCCTGCAGCAGGTCAGGAGTGCAGCTGGGTCCATTTCCTATGGCTTTGATCCACTTTTGGAGTCTTTGGGTTTGCTTGAAGCTGGGGAGTGATGTTGCAGTGCCCTGCAAGGAGTCTAGCATGGCCTGAGAGAGCAGCCTGAGCAGAGGTTCTGAAGCCACAGCAGTGCCTTTCTTGGTGCTTTGGACATTATCTGCACATCTGCATGCTTTGAAGAGGCTCAGCTTGGGACAATGTCACTCACAGGGGCCACATTTTTCTTTTAGGTGTTGCTGAGCAAGGTGAGAGAGACACAAATCCAAGGGAAACCTCAGCCTGGCAAGGCTTGGGATGAAATTCAGGGCTTGTCTCACAGCACTCCGTGTTTTCCAAGGGACCTTTTCAATCTGTCTATTTCTTTCAAAGTGATTTTGACAAATTGGAGAAATGGTTTGGAAGAAATTAGATGCAATTTAATAGAGATAAGTACAGGATTTTCCATCTAGGCAGGCATAATGAACTGTTTTCATGCACGATGCAGAAAGGCAATCCTGCAGGAAAGTCTGGGGCTCTTTTTTTCATCAGGGAGTGGATGAGAGACTCCAAGTTGCTGTGAAAAATGACAAACAGGAGAGTATAGACAGAAGTAGTCCTGGCAGGACGTATAAAATGGAATTCCTGCTTTGCTCAGTGCTATGGGAGTTCAGCTGGGTGCTGGATCCAGTTTGGGGCACAACTCATCTGGAAAGTTGCAAAGCATTGGAAAGTTGCAAAGCATTGGCAGAGCAAAGAGGACTGTCTGAAGATTGGCAGGCATGGGCTGAAAAGAAGAATTGAGAAAACTGGGGTGGTTTAGTCCAAAGAAGAGGAATTCAAGCAAGACTGGAATAGTTCTGAAACATGAAAAAGACTGATGCAAACAGAATGGGAATAATCACTTTTCCATGTCCATGGAGCAGTCAGCTAGCACTGGGCAACTGCAGTTCTAATTAAACACTTAGAGAAACCTTCCCAAAGGAAAAGAAAGGAAAATGTTGCACAGAAAGTGTCAGAAGGGGCAAGGCCTGCATTGGAGCTGCAAAGAGCGGCCTAGAGAGACAACAGCTGAAAATGGTCCAGCCACAGCAGCTCAGTGTGGGGACAGCAGGCTGGGCTGGGTCGCTTCCTGAGGTCCTTCCAGCCCTGAGATCCAGGAACCTCAAAGTGTGACCTCACAGCTCAGTGGCACCACTTTCTCTTCCTCAGCATCCCAGTTTTGCAACTCAGTCGAGTTGTGAAGACACCACCACCACTTTGGAGCTCTGCTGCTCCTCCTTGACCTCCTTGCCCAGCAGAGTCTTCTTCATGTCCACAAAATGTCCAGGCCAAGAAAACATTGCCATAAATAACAGCAGCTCTTCTGGCTCCATTTCCCCACCATTGGTGGTGCCAATCAACAACAGTGAGAGGCTTCCTGCAGTCTCAGGTGGGAGCAATCCCATGGCCACTCCCTGTGGCCGCCAGTTTTTGTTTTGCACTGTGTGAGGATGATTTTCTGAGCTACCTGTGCCATGTTCCTGTGAGGCCTTGCAAGAGGGATGTGAATTTAATCTCCACATCAGCCCACACTGAATAACCCAGAGCAGCCCTTGAAGGAGCTGTGCTGGAGAACGTTGTTCCATCTGCTCCAGGCACAACCTTCCTGCATCTTCCCCTGAAATGCCTGCTTCCCCCTGTTTAACAGAACAAGTAATTAACGATGTTAATTTTAATCTCATTTGCTAATGAAGGCAGCCTAATTGCACAATAATTGGCAGCAGCCTTAGCAGAAAACAGAAAATAAACCCTGCATCTGTAATTCACTTTAACTTCTTTCTAATTGCCTCTCCGATGGTTTTCCATCACCAATGATGTCTTCAGGGGATTTTGGTGATAAAGAGAAGTATGGGACACAGGAGATGGTGCCACTGAGGGGAGGGAGCTGGAGTGACAGGCCAGTACCTGCTTTTCCCCAGCTGGAAATTCTAGATTTGGGTTTCTAGACACACCAGAGAGCCAAGTTAGGGCTGGATTCAATCACCGGAGTTCCATGGACTGTGGTTTGGCCAAAAAGTCCCCTAAAGGATCTCTTGGACTCCTCATCCTTGTCCCAGCTGCCTGTTCTCCTGCATACCTTCCCAAGGCTCCAAACAGCAACTTTCCAAGGAGATTCGTTCTGGTGGTGTGTTCTTCTGTCTAATGTGCTCTTCTGAAGTCCCTTTGGTCTCCACATCTCAAGATGTTTCCAAGTCCTTCACTGATCATTCCTGGATGTGTTCAGGACCTGGATTTTTACAAAAAGGAGAACTCAGGCCCAAAGGGGATCAGCAGTTGCTCCTGGAGCTCCCAGGGCTGGAAAGGCTGGCACAGCCAGGAGATGGGTGGCAAGTCCTGCTGTTTCTTCAGTTTTTAGCAGTTCTGGGAGGTGCCCCTGACAGTTAAGTGCTTTTTCAAATGGTCCCTTTGGACTGGCTCCATGTATTTGCTGCTCCTCTCAGGGTTTCCATTCCCTTCGTTACCATCCACCACCTCCTTCCCCAGTTCCACCTCAGTTCATCTGCTGCATTGTCTTCCTCTAATTAGCTCCTTCCTGAGTTGTTTCTTTCATCTGTGCAATTGAATAACAGCTGAAGCAAACGTCAGAAGAGGGAACCGGGGGGGAAGGAGGCTCATTTGGCTGGAAACAGCTGTCATTCCATGGCTCAGAGGGGCTGCTGGAGAATGGAGAAATGGGGGTTCTGTCCTTCCTCACCCTTCCTGGCCAAGGTCGCCTTCTGGGGAGAGAGGGGGGACAGGAGCCATTTGCTAAAGGACCCACCAGCGGGCAACTTGGAGGAATTACACTGGCTGGAAATCCCAGCAACTGCCTCCCAAAGGTTCCCTTGGCTCACATCTCTCCTAGCCTGCTGGCCTTTGAATTAAAACAGTCTAATTAGCGTAGCTCATTATAATCAGTTGTCTCAGGCTGCTGAGGATGTGCAGTGGAGGCTGATTCCTGAGCACCTTCACAAGGTCTGAACTGGGGTGGTGCCAGTGGGGTTTCTGGAGATCTCTGAGGGCAAAGGATGGTTTGTGGTCATCGTGATGCCACCCCAGGCTGGACAGTCCCCTTGGAAAGGATCCCTCAGGAGGGGTGTCACTGCCTCAGCCTGAACATGGAGGATTCAGAGGAATCCCTTGGCTTTGAGTCACCTTAAGGACCCGATATCCACCCCTCACAGATCTCCACCCTGGGTAACCACAGGATAAAGCCAGGAGGAGGAGCTGGGTCTGGCTTCTGTTTCTTTAGTGGAAAAATGCTTTGTGGTCATCTTAGTGTCACCTGGGCTGGACAGTCCCCCTGGAAAGGCAGATTCCCTCAGGAGGGATGTCATTGCCTCAGCCTGAACATGGAGGATTCAAAGGAATCCTCTTGGCTTTGAGTCACCTTAAGGAGCAGATGTTCACCCCTCAGGCATCTCAGCCCTGGCTCTCTGGGATAAAGTTAGGAGGAGAAGCTGGGCCTGGCTTCTGTTTCTTTAGTGGCAAAATGCTTTGTTGTCATTGTGGTGTCACCTGGGCTGGACAGTCCCCTTGGAAAGGATCACTCAGGAGGGGTGTCACTGTCTTAGCCTGAACATGAAGGATTCAGAGGAATCCCCTTGGTTTTCAGACACCTTAAGGAGCAGATGTTCACCCCTCACAGATCTCCACCCTGGCTCTTTGGGTAACCACAGCATAGAGTAAGGAGGAGAAGCAGGGTTTGGCTTCTGTTTCTTTAGAGCTAAGGCACAGTTTGTGCATTCCCTGCTCAAAAGGCACAGGATGTTTCCTCCTCCCCAAACCTGCAGGAAATGATGAGTGAATTTCTCATCCTCTCCCACCAGTCCCTGCAGGATCTGCCCAGGCAGCTCTGTTGGCACCACTGTCCCCATCTGTGGGCACTGCTGCCCTGTCCCGTTCTGGGAGTGATTCCTGCCAGCCTGCCAAGCACAGGGAAACTCCAGACTTGCTGTGCTGAGCTGATCCAAACCCTGCCCTCAGATCAACACTTCCTACAGGAGGCCTGGAATTTGGGAAATCCACCACTGAGAGCTCCTGTGCTCAGCTTTGGGGTCTTCAGCCGCTCCATCAGCAGCATCCCTCCCTCCTTCCCTCCATCCACGTGTCCCAGGATGGGCACAGCCCCAAAGAGGAGTGCAGGAATTCCAGTTTTAGCGACACTCTGAGCAGAGGTGTCAGCTTCCCAGCAAGCACAACTCCCACACAATCCAAAAAGCGCAGGGGGCTGCTGCAAATCCATGGGGAACATGGAGCCCCCGGGAGCAGCAGGATCTGTTCTCTCACTGATGCTCACAGCTGGGGACTGACATATCAGGGGGAGGCCAAGCACGGGCAGCTTTGGCAGATGCCAAAAAAAACCCCAGGCCTTGTTTTTTTGTATGGTTTTGGTTTTTTGTTGTTGTTGTTGTTGTTGTTCTCAAGGGTTCCCCCAGAGTGCCAGCTTGCAGGCAGGATAGGAGGTGGGGACACAGCCTGGCACTGTTTGTCACTATCAGAAGGGGTCACTGCTGACAGATGTCCTCAGAGCTTTTAGAGCCCACAAAGCTGCTAAACACTAATTTTTTAAATGAAGTTGTCAACTGATCTGTGATTTGATTGTGCAATTGCAGTGTTCAGGATAAATCATGCAGAAAATCATCTAATTAAACTAATAAGGAGTCCAAGGCAGGAGATGTTCTCTGGTTGTTGCCTTGGTCACAGGGGGAGGAGGAAAGACCCTTTTGGACAATTTTTTTTTTTGCTCAAGACAGGGAAGAAAATGAAACTAATGTGTAATTTCACCTGGAGCTTCCTGCAGTCTGGGATGCTGTGGTATCACAGATCTGTGCAGCTGGTGTGGAAACTTTGGCTCCTCATCTCTCATCCCTGGGTATTTTCCTGGTGAGGCCAGGCTGGGATGTGGATAAAGGCAGGGAACATTAATTTTGGAGCTTGCCTGCCCAGCTGCCTGGTGGTGACTGAGAATATGTAATCCTCTGCCTTTTTTTACCTTGCTCATTTTCCCGCTGTGCTTCCTGTGCCAGGAATGTCCGTGCAGGAAGAGGAGGGCTGGTGTGGATATGCTGGAGCAAAATGTGTCTGATACATCTCTGAAGAGGGATTTAGGCAGCAGATAATTATCCCATCCCTGGATTTGGACAGGATGGCAGCTCTGACACTTGGACTACTTAAAATTAAGGGGCTTCACTTGCAACAGATGCTCAAGACCTTGGGTTTAGGCTGCACATGGAAAACGACCACACAGGAGCCCTGAGCCAGTCCTGACCGCTCTATCCTGGCTCAGGGGTCCTAAGGAGATGTAGGAATGCACCCCACACCCCAGCAGATGCTTCCATATTTGGAAAGGTTTAAGACTTGCCCCTTGCTGTTCTAATAAGGCAAAAGGACCCAGAAATTTCTTTGCTGTCTTGCCAGTAATTAGTTCAATGCAAAGAAAAAGCACTGAGAGATCTCCTTAGCTGCTCCTCAAAAATGTAGCTATTTTATATTGGGCTGCTTGCCAAAAAACCCATTAAAAAGGGTCAAAGAAAAGGGCCACAGTTCATGCCCAGCTCACAATGCCTGGCACAGGCCTTCAGCCTCAAAAATTTCTGAACAGTGCAAGATTTCTCGCAGACCCAAGCTGCCACAAGTTGGAACCCTGGCTGCCCTGGCAGTGCCAAACACCTCCGACAAACTGACATACCTGGGTGGGTGACTTTACTTTCCTATGGAAAAGGGCCATCGTTCCTGCCCAACTCACAGTGCTTTGAGCGGCTATTGCATGAAACATGAAAGATGAGCTGCCCAAAAAACACACGGTGCACAATACACAAGGCACACAACATGCCCTGGGACTGCTCTGCCCTGCACACCTCACCTTCATTTTCATAAATGAAACTTCACCTTTATATAGCCTAAGGGATCACATCTCTAACGAGGAGATGGCTCTGAGCTGCCCTGCCCAGCAAATGTTCTGGTGATGCTGAAGAGAAACCCTCTCCCTTTACTTCTGAGCAGCCCATCACACCAGGGCCCTCTGCTCTAAACTAACTTTAAATTGCCTCCTGGATTGAAAAGCTTTTCCCCCTTCTCCCGACCAGTGGTTCCAACACTTAGCTTTTGGAATTTCAGCAGACAAAATCCATCCTGGACGGAAAAGAATGCGTTGGCACCGTGGACGTCGAGACATTCTCCGCTCCACTTCGGTGCTGCTGTGTCCGAACTTCGCCTCCACACCACACCTAAGACAACAAAACAGAAAATGTGACCATCTTCCCTCAGAAGAGTAATCCCCAGGGCTCCTCCTCACCACTGTCCTGGCTCCCCTCCAGTCTTCATTCAGCTCCAGAGGCTTCCAGAGGGTCCCTGCTAAATGAAACGGTGCACGCTTAGCACGCTGCTGCACACTGCTCACCTATGGGTCACCTGCCAAAATGCTGACCCACTCGCTGGCCTGTATTTCTTGGCACACCCAGGGCAGCAGCAGCATCTGCAAAGAAACAAAGCAAAAAAGTTTGCTGAGTTACTGTGAAACACAACCTCCCTGCTCTCACTGAACTGTGTCACCCCTGTACCTTAAGCCTGCACCCCTCTGGCATCCGGGGCCAGAACATTTGGCAAGTGGACCTCCTGAAATTAAAAAAAAAAAAAAAAAAAAAAACAAACAGTGGATGCTTAGAGTTGCACCAGAAATTGAGACCTGAGCAATAACAACTGCTTCTGTCTGCCAGTCACTGCTCACCTGGCCCACTTCACCTCGACTGCTGATATACGGCTTTGCTTCCTAAAAATGAAGAAAGAACAGTACCATAGCCACATTTATACTTCCCCTGCAAACACAAACAGTGACTGACCTTTGGGGATCTCCCTCACCTGGTAAGGGGCAGACTGGCCTAGTTTGGGTTCAGCTCAGTGAGTGCAATAATTTTGTCTGAGGGGCAGACAGGGAAGGGAAAATGAAGCAGAGGTTTCAACAGCTCCTGCCAGCCTTGCAGAAACTTGTTTTTTGCTCTGAGGTAACACCTTTCCTCCAGTGCTGCTTTTGACAACCATATCATCAAATCCTTTAGATTGGAGAAGACCTTTAAAATCATTGAGCCCCACCATTCCCCTCGCTGAACCACCTCCTCAAGTGCCACATCCACACATCTGTTCAATCCCTCCAGGGATGGCAACTCCACCACTGCCCCAGGCAGCTGTGCCAGGGCTTGACAACCCTTTTAGCAAGGACATTTTTCCTTACCATCCAATCTAAATTTCCCCTGGTACAACTTGAGGCTGTGTCCTCTTGTCCTATCATTTCTTGATGGAGTCCAGAGAGCAGGAAGAGCTGATTTTCTGCAGCAGGCAGAGCACACGCACTGGTACGAGCGTGAAGAACCTGAGAAATGGGAATCTGGGCAGGGTGGAAATAAAGGAGTGGGAGGCAGGAACTGTCAAATCATGCCAAACAAAAAAGATTGTATTTTGGGTTCGCCTTGCATAAGGCGTGTAGGACGGCCTGTAGCACATTTCTTTTCTCTCTTTTTCTCATCTCTCTCGACAATTTTTCATTTGGTCGCCGAGCTGAAAAATTCATCCTTTGCACTGCTTTAAGTGGAATTCCATGTCAGAGAGTTCCTCGAGGAGCAGCAGTGGCAGGGATGTTGGTGGGAAAGGTGGCAAGAACAGCATTAATCCCAGCTCTGTGCTCTGGGCCTGAGAGAGCTGTTAACTCACAATAACACCTCAGGGGATTATTGATTTTCCGAGTGACTATCTTGTTTTTGACAGCGTAATTTTGTCACTCCCCGGGTCATTTTACTTTCTAATGGGAAAGAAAGTCAGAGGCTCAGACTCTTCTTTAATGGAGAAAGAGTTCTCCAGCTATTTTGTGGCACTGGGAAAGGAGTGTACTCCTCAAAGCTGGGAGGTTGGTTGAAAGTCACTCTGTGCAAAGTAGGATTGGGTAAAACCAGATCCTTCTGCTCCAAACCAGGATTAAAGGGGTCAGTGCCCTCTGAAACTACATCCAGGATGGATTTGGTGGCAGTGGGAAGCAGGTAAATTCCTGCCTGGAAGGCGAGGGAAATCTTTGTCTCAGTCACATCCCAGCTTTTCAGCTCTCCGGTGAGAAACCAAGGAACACAGAATATTCCTGCAGAACTGTTCCTTAGTTCTCATCCAGGAAGGAGCCTGAGCTGGGAGGGATCTCCCAGAGAGGACAGGATCAGTCAGCAGAACTCAGCCTGCATCTCTTTTGTTGGTCAGCAGCTCTGTGCTGCTCCGTGTGCTGGGAATGTGCCGAGCCCACTCCTCCTCCTCCTCCCGTGCTCCAGCACCCGATCCTGGCGTGGGGAGGAGCTGGAGAGGGAGGGAGGGAGGGAGGGATATTCCCTGCTCTCGGGCATCCCTTGCTTGTGGGAAATATCAGATATCACCTCACCTTCCCTCAGCAGCCCAGGCAGGCTCCGGCTGTGTCTGATCTCCTGTGCAGCAGATCAGCTTCTCCTGGAACCGGTGCCTCCTGCCAAATGAAGAGAATTGTCCCAGGAGCCTCTGGAGGAGGAGCAGCTGCTCTGGGTGCTCAGAATTCAGGTGCTCATTGCCACAGCTTCAAAATTCACCTTCCTTCCTGAGAATCCCATCGGAGAATGTTTCTTCACTTCTGTTTGAGTTAAAGACCCTGGTCTGGGAAGGTTGGGGTTTTTTTAACTTAGTTTAACACCAGGGTCAGTTTGACTTCCAGGCTCAGTTTATTTGTTGGTTTAGTTTACCTGGAGGCATTTCCTGCTGGCACATATCTTGTTCAGATGTCCAGCTGAAGATTTCCACTGGAAGGACAATTTAACATTGCAGGAGCTTTTCCAGGGTATCCCTGCATCCCTAACTATGCCCCACAGGGCAACCAGGAGGAAAACTTGTCCTTGGAGACCTTTCCCATCCCACTGCACCATGACTGCTCCTTTTCCTCTGCTGCTTCTCCATCCTTCCACCTGTGACTTCTGAAGATTACCACAGCATTACAGAAACCGCTGATTTATCAGTGGGACGAGCAGAATGAAATATCCCACCCAAAATGAGGATCTTACCCAGTCAGAGGAAGGCCACTGGCCTGCTGGGACTGCCAGAGGATGGATAATGGGGCTTCATTTCCACTTGGATATTTGGGCTGGGAGACTGGCCCAGCTGAATGAGAAGAGACAGCTTCCTCAGAGCTGATTAAAAGTGCTGGCCTGAGTTATTGTCACTTTAAAGACTCAAACTGTACCTCTCCAGTTATCAACTTTCCTAGTGTTTACTCCAGGATCTGGGGAGAAAGGGAATAGGTGTGGCTGGGGAGAGACCCTTGGCAGATAAGCTTCCAGCAGCTCATTATCTGCTGGGGAGATTTCAATGCCTGGGAAATATAAAGCTGCTAATTTGTATTTTAATATTCCTCCTGTGTCCCATCGGCCGTATAAATTACGTAAATTCAATCAAAGGCTATCCCTTATCTATTGCCTGCCTGTGCCTTGCTGGGGAGCTGGATCAGCTATGGAGAGAGAGAGAGAGGCTGGGAATAGAAATCTGAGATCCCTCCCGATATATCAGAGTCAGACAAAGAGAGAGCATTGATCGCAGGCAGCCAGACAACAGCCTGGGCAATAAAATGTAAAGAAAAAAGAAAAAGGAAAAAAAAAAATTTAAAAAAAAAATGATGAAGAAGAAGCAGAAGGAACAATCCCTCTTTTCTCTTCCCTATCAGCATCCCGAGCTGTGAATTACAAGTGAATGAGAGCTGACTTATTCCTTTTTCGAGGGAGAAACTCACGCACAGGAGCCAGGGCAGCAGGAATTATGGCTCCCCTGGCCATCATAGATTGGCCCCCCTGTGAGCCTGTAGTATTTTGTAGGACTGTTTATGGGGCTAACTTTAATGTCTTAATATATATGTGCAGTGTGCCAGAATTACAGCTGCAGGGGGAACCATAACTTGGAACTTCCTGACTTTCGTGCGTGTAAAACCTCAGCTGCAATGTTAATTTACTTGAGGATTTTTGGGGGTTGGTGGTGGTGGTGGTGGTGGTGTTGTTGTGAGTTGTTCCCTGCCCTGATTCTTTATGGATACAAGAAGGACAAGAAAGCAAAATGCTGGATACAAGAAGGACAAGAAGGCAAAATGCCGGATCAGCACTGCTAATTCCAGGCAGGATGTGGCTGTTGGTGTGGAGAGGAGATGAGAATTTCAAGGCCGTGGCTTGGAAGAGGAAAAGGAGGCCTGGAGCTGTCAGAATTACAAGCACAGGATGATTTAGGAGGGTTTGGTGTTGATGGAACAGTGCCAGGCTGTGAGAAGCAGCACTGGAAATTGCCCTCACAGGACCAGGCAGGAGGAGCTCGTTCTGCTCTTCTGTTAAAGCCAGGAGAGCCTGGGTTCATTCCCTCTGCCAGCACAGCTTTATGGCTCCACCTTGGTCAGGCAGCAGCAGCCAGACACAGGATCATTGAATCACTGAGTTGTTTAGGCTGGAAAAGCACTCCAAGGTCACCAAATCCAACCATTCCCCCAGCGCTGCCAAGGCCACCACGGAGCCACATCCCCAAGTGCCACATCCACATGGCTGTTAAATCCCTCCAGGGATGGGCACTCCACCACTGCTCTGGACAGCTGTGCCAGGGCCTGACCACCCTTTTGGAGAAGGAATCCTCCTGGAAAAGTTGGAGCAGGTCCTGCAGGCACCAGCAGTGAGGTTGGTGAAGACAGTGAGGGCCTCTCCAGCCCACCAGAGCAGGGCTGATTGTCCAGCAGTGCCAGGCTTGGTTTAGTTTGAAGGTTGCCACAACTTTTTAAGTATTTTCTCTTCCTTTTCCTCATGAGCAAAGCCACCATCAAGGCTGAAGTGAAGAAATTGTTGCCTTGAATGATGTCCCTGGCTTGCTGTGCCTCCATCTCATGCTGCTTCTCTAATGACTTGATCAGGGTGATGGCTCTTCTCTGCTCAGCTGAATCTCTCCATCTCACTCATTGGCACCTCTGAGCTTTAAGGTCTCTAATTCTGTGTTGAAAGCACTTGAAATCAGCTCAAAAGCTCGGAGGGAGCGAGGGCAGGCGGGCTGACAGACAGACAGAGTGCCACACTCAGTTTGATTGCTCCAGTTTTATTCCCAGCAGCAACCTGAATGGGAAAAAAAATCAAGGCAAATATGATTTTTGAAGCGGGGAAAAAGGATAAAATCGAGTTAAAGGAAAACAGAAGTGAGAAATTTCAGCTCTCCTGAAAACACATTGTTCTTCCAGGGGCCAGGACCTGTCTCTGTTGGAGACTCACACAGGAAGAGCAGTTGCAGGGCAGGTCTGACTGGGGGATTCCTTGTGGCTGGCTGGTGCACAGAGCTGTTCTTTCCACCCCTGCCAGGCACAGCCTGTGCTGTCCAACCAGCAGAACACAGCTCTCAAACCAGGGCTCTCAAGTGCTGCTGTGGAGTCATTGTGCTCTGAGAGCCTTCCAAGAAATCCTTTTCCTCCTGGAAGCATCACACCCTGCTCCCATCCCTACCTGGACTGATTTATAATCAATAACCCCAAAATCCTGCTGCCTTCCTCATGCTGTCGAAAGCAACAGGATTACCCCAAGAACCAAGAAATGCAGCCATTTCTGCAGCCAGAAATGCAGCAGAGAGAAAGAAATCCCAGCCAAACCACACTGTCTGCCAGAAAAATAACCAAGAGCCTGCCAGAAAAATAACCAAGAGTCTGCTCTCTCCAAACTACTCACAATGCTGAGTGTTTGCTGCCTGCCTCTGACTCCCCTTCTGGACAAAACCATGCAGAAGGAGCGAGCCACTTGCCTAAAGACAGCTCTTCCTCCTCTCCACACGGGGATCAGGGAGGCTGAGAGGTGCCTGTGCTGCCCCAGAGCCTCTGGCAAGCACGGCACAGCCCTGCCAAGGATTGCAGCTCGTTTTCCCCAAGGCTGGTGTAGCGTTGAGTTCTTCTATCCAAAAGCAGCCTTTCAAATTGCTGCTTGGTGTGTTACATAAATCCTCCCCAGGAGCCTGGGAGACTGCAAGCAATTACACTGAGATGCTGAGGAAGCAAGTGAGAGCTCAAAGAAAGGTTAAGAGAAGAGGAGGGAGGGAAAAAAAAAAAAAAAGAAGGAACAACAAAAATCCCAGCCCTGGTAGCAGCTTGGAGTGGGAGGGAGCCCACGCAAGACAAGGCTGTGTGACTGGTGTGGAAATTTCTGCATCTTGGCCCATCCCAAGCAGGGCCCAGGGGAATGCCACCCATCTGCCAACAGCGGGACAATGTGGTGACGATCTGGGATGTTCATTTATCCCCTAAAATAGGAGGAGTTGTTGTCAGCAGAGCCCAGGGATGGTTCCTAGAATCCCTTCTCTTGGAGGCGTTATCTGGGTGCTCCCCAGCCAGGGACATCTCCTGGTCCAGTTCTGAGTGAGGCCAGCGTGTTATCAGCCACACAAAGGTGTATCAAGCTCAGAGGGTTGACCAGCAACCTCCCAGAAATGACTTAAGAATAATTAGTGAGAGGGCTGATTTGAGGTGTTTTGAAAGAGCAAAAAGGTTTTAATTAAAGAGAAAGTAACAAACTACACAGAATAAAAGAACAAAAGCCGTGCACAGTGCAGGGAGGTCCCTTTCACCTGCTGAGAGACCCCAAAAAGCCCTGAGAGACTCCAAGCTCTCTCTTAAGTATTTAATGATTTAGGAAGGATTTTTGCCTTGCTGCCCAATGGAAAACAGCTCCATTTCTTGAGGAACAGCTCAAGGGTCCAACAGGTGCCTTTGTCCTGGCACTGGGCCAGTTATGGTGAGAGAAGCTCAGAAGTTTCTGGTTCTTCTTCCTTAAAAATCCAAGGGTGAAACTAAAATTCTTTTCCTAAGAAAAAGAAAGAGTTTTAATTTTCAGGTACCTGCTCAGGTGTGGGGGTGCAATACAACAATCCCCCTCTGCACACACCTCCCTGTCTCCTCCACCCAGGTATAGGGCTATGCAGGAGAGCTCTGGGAAGGGCTCCTCACTCCCTCTCACCTTATCCTGCAGCAAGAAAGGGCAGCAGCCAACATCTGATTCCTCCCAGCCAAGGGAAGCACCAGAGATTTCCCTGGAGAGCAGCTCAAAGCTGAGACTGGGCTGCTCTGTCCCTGTCCTGGAGCCCTTCCAAGGTCCACCTGCAGCCTGAGGTGGAGTGAGGAGCCAGGATGCAGAGACTGGGGTGAAAGGACTGAGTTGAAGCGCTGGGATTCCCTGGGGCAGGTGCATGGCTGATGTCCGGCCACATCCCCGCTGCTGCCCTTCAGGCCTGGCTCACTCAGAGCCCGGCTGGGACTGTCCCAACACCTCCCACCCAGCTGCAAACGGGAGCTCTTACCTTCCCTGCCTTCCCATTTCCCCTCAGGGCCATCATCTCCATCAGTGAGCTTCTCCAAAGTGCTTGCAGAGCAGTGTGTGGAGCTGCTGGCTCTGAGCTTCCCGATGCACAAGCGCTGTTTTCCCAGGGCTGCCGTGTGCCCAGTGCAGCCAGCACTGCCTTCTTCCCTTGTTGCTGTGTGTCTTTGAGGAGTGGAGCTGAAGCTTGAGCCCCAAAAAGCCTTTCTCATGGAAAAGCCCCTTGAGAATTCTCAGGCAGGGAGGTGTCAGCTACCACACCCACCACACAGCTTGCTCACCTAGGAGAAGAGAAGGCTCTCACCTCGGGTCAATTCCAGCCAGGTTTATTACAGGAGCTGAAGGGAGCCAGGGCCAAGACAAGGACCCCCACCCCCTGTCTCCCCTTAAGGGAGGAGGGCAAAGGGCAGGTGAGGGCATTGACCTATAGCCAATGGGGACACACCCGGGGGGGGAAAGAATCACGAGGCCAAGGTCATTGAGATGGGGGCAGAGCCTGGCCAAACCATTGTGTACAGAGCACATTGGAAATACCCCCTCAGGCAGGAGTGATAACAGTGATAACAGGAGTGATAACTAGTTCTGCCTGGCCAGACCCTGGGTATCATATTGAGTGCCTGATGGGATTCCACATTCCCTCATGTTTTCTCTCCTTCAGCCCCATAATGTTGTTATCCCTCACCACCTGACAGCTCCAGCGCCTGGCCAAAGGTAACTTTTGGGGGAAGGAGGGGGGTTGGGGTTGAAGTGGATCCATCAAATGGATTTCCCAGGGCTGCCTGAGTTCCTGGTGCTCAGAGCAGATGCATTTCCCTAATAGACACGGGCATGGATTGCAGTGCCAGGCAGCTGCATCAAGGAAATCGATGGCAGGTCCTGGAGACAGCTGAGCTCTGGGTGGAGAAGGTTTAATCCAGGGACACTGTCCTGGCCAATATGTCCCTGTCTGGTGGGAGGATGCAATAATAACTATCTCTCTTAGCTGTGCCCTGGAGGCTTGGCAGCTCCTGATAACCTGCCCTTATCAGCAGTGGAAGCAAACACAGAGAAGCTGGAACAGTCAGGCAGGAGCCCACGAGTTAATCCACAGCTGCTCAGGCCAGGCTGTCACACACCAGCACCTCTGAGGGATCTCTGACAGGCAGCACAGGCAGCCTGTGGACAACTGAATTAGCAAAACATCTGGAACCCTTCCAGAGGGGCGCCAGGGAGCTGCAGGACTGGTGGATGATGCTCAGAGAGGGTGGCTGATCCCTCTGAACCATCCCAGGGAGCAGCACTGAGTCGGGGGTTTTTCCCTCTTCAAGTCTAATCTGGGTAAAAAACTCCACCTTTGGGCCTCCAGGTCCTGGCAGAGCCCCGTGCTCGTGGCTGTGTCCCCAGGACCCTCACTTCCATGATATTTTAGCTGCTTCCCATTGGATACCAGGCCCTTTCCCTATTTCTTTCCCAGTGGGTGTAGCCCTCAGAGCTGCCTGGCCACTCCTCAGCACAAGGAGCTGAAGAGGATAAGGCAAATCTGAGCAAAATAGAAGGAAAAGGAGAATCTGTGGGCCACTGACATCTTTCCTGCTATCTCTGAGCATCTTTGAAAGACTTTCCCTTCCTTTGACAGAAGCAGCCAGCTTTTCATCTGGGAACTGCACGAGTCTCAGGCAGCTTCAAAGCTGGATGGCTGCATTCACATTCCCAGCTGTGAGGACTTTCAGAGCCTATATTTAGGTTTTTCCATAGGATAAGGGACAGGCAGCATGGGCTCTGCTGAAGGAAATTATGTTTCTCTGACCCGCTTAAATCCTTTGGATGAGTTAAGAGACCAGTGGATAAAAGGGAATGAGAGAGTATACACACACACACACTCCTTTTGAATTTCAAAAGCCTTTTTTTTTGATAAAGACCCTGACAGAGAGCTATCAAGGCATAATGGTGAGCAGGGGGTGCAAGTTAAAAAATCCCTGTGATAGATTAATGCTGCTGGAGAGAATGGGAAGAAATGGGCGATTCTCAGCAGGGGAAATTGTGATTGTCAGGGGGAAGGTTGTTCCACCAGGATATTGCTGAGCCCATTTCCCCCAGGCTGTGGCCAGGGCTGAGCACAGAGGTGAGTATGTGTGCTGATGACACGTTTGGTGTTTGTTTTGCTCCCCAGCGCTGCCAGCCCGCTGCCCTGATTTCCACCTCTGCTCTGCTGCCAAGAAGCTCCTCTGATTTGCACTCCAGGCCCTTTTGTTCTCAGGCAGCGAGGGCAGCAGGCTGCAGAGGGCTCCTGCCGGGGCTGGAATGCTCACTGCCAGCTGCCCACACTGCCCAGCACGCCAGGCTGCCTGGGCTGGCACGTTCTGCTGCCATATGTCCCCATTCCTGGGCTGTGGCCGCCAGTGCCCGTGTCAGGAGAGCTCCCCAGCACAGCACAGGGGGCTCTAATTAATCTGCAGCCCTGGCAGGATGTTGGGAGAAAAAAGTTAATTATCAGGATGCGTTTGGACCCCTCTTCAGGGAAGGCAGGGTTGGGCTTCACCTTTTACTCTGATTTTCTCTGTTTCCTCTGCTCATCATGCCCGTGTCTGTGTCTGTCATCATTGTCCTGCTCTTCCTTCTTGTAGATCCTTCTTCTTCTTCTTCTTGCAGAGCCTGCAGCTCCTGGTGTGGCAGCACAATTGGGATCACACTTTTCCCTGCTTCCCAGGCCTGAGTGAGCTGTGCTGGTGTCTCCTTGTGCTCAGAGCTGAGCTCACAAGTCCTGCTGAGACTTCTGTCCCCATAGCCTCTCTGCCTCTGCTCCTTTCTCTGTTCCCCCCACTGGAATTGTGGTTAAATTGAATTAGAGTAATTAACTTCTGGTCACACTTTTCAATGAGCAGTCAGGAGGGAGAAAAAAAAAGAAAGGAAGTTAATTGAGATGAAAGGAGACAAGCAAGGAGTTCTGCTCAATTGCTGTTGGTGATGCCCAGGGAAGTGTTGCAGTGCTTGCAGTGGGCACGGAAAACCTCTGACATCTTCTTCGTTACCCTGTGTCATATTGTGCTCTGCTTTTGGGGAAGAGGATTGTTTGGATGGAATTGCCTCGTTTTTCTTCCCAGATTTCCTTTTCCCCGTGTTGATAATGACACAGCTTCACCTACACAGTGTGAACGGAACTTGGACAAAATTATTTTGAAGCTTGGTGGGCTCCAAACCCTGTCATAAACTCCGATATTTTGGTGCTGTCTGGTCTGAGAAGCCCTTGTGGAGATGTTCCCAGTCCCTCTAAACAAGGATTTGGCCTCACCTCCCACAGCAGCTCCCAGCCCCTGTGACATTTCGATCCGCTCCAGGATTTATGGGAGGGAAGATCGTGCCTCATCTGTTACATGAAATGCCTCAGATCAGGCATTTCCATTTATTAAGGCAGTTATTATATTATAATTAAGCACCAGTTGCTGGCAGAAAACATATTTATGGGGGTTAACCACACAGCCTGAGGGAGATAAACAGAGGCTGTGGAAGTGCCTGGGGTTTCTCCCTCTCAGGGGGAGGCATGACCTGGGGCTCAGGACACTTTTCTGGCCAACAGCTGGGCAGGAACTCTTGGAAATGGATTGATTTTTTTCAGCAAGGGGAACTGGAGCTGCTCTGCTGAGAAAAGACACTTTGCAAAGCCACGGCAGCCTGGTTTGGGAGGGCTCACAGTGGGTCAGGTGTCCCCTTCATCCTCCTGCTCCTGCTGAGAGCTTAGAGGTGCTGCAGGACAGAAAGGTTCACTCCCTTCCCAAGAGCCATGAGGGAAAGCTTCCCCTCCTTTTCCAAGAGTTGTGCTGGAATCATGCTCAGAAATCCCTGCCCTCCTTCGGGGGATTTCACTGCTCTGCTGCAGCAGCAGAGGGAGGGGGCAAAGGGAGCATGGAGAAATCGGGGGGAATGTGAAATAGGAAGGCTCTCTGAAGCTTGGGATTAGGCAGGGATTTGGGAAGGTTGGGAAGATGTAAAAGGGCCTTGAGAGAAGTGTTTTCTCTGGGATTCACACCACAGAACCCATCTCAGTGTGGTTTTTAGAGCTGCCTTGAGGCTCTGTAACCTGGCAGCTTCAAAGAGGAGAGAGAGGGGGAACAGGGAATTAATGGGGCTGCTCCCCGTGCCCTGCCTGTCCTGCTGCGTTCTGACCCCACAAGAACTCAGGATGAGCAGTTAATTTGGGAGATGTGGGCCAGCCTGGAGGGTCACAGGCAGCTTGGCTCCTACCTGGTCATAGGTGAGTCCATTTCCTGCTCAGCCTGTGCCCAGGTGCTCCACATCCAGAGGGTTGAAAACTTCATCCCCCATCCAGAGGGTTTAAAAATTCATCCCCCCCCTCCAGAGCATCTTCTTCTCCCTCTCCTGGCTCGTTGTTGCTGCAGAGTTTTTTTTTCCAGCACGTAGTTAAACCCAATAAAATAATCATTATTGCTGCAATTATTTCCAAACAGATTAAATATCTGCCACGCTCCCGGTCCCCGGTATGAAACAGGAGGAGCCATAAACTACCTCAGTGCATAAAAACGGGGAAGGGAGCAGGGAGAGGATGACATTTCATCTGGCTTCCTCGTGGGCCCGTGTAGTTACTGGGAGCATTTGCATATTTTTAATGCAGTGCCTCTTTAATAAATTCCTCCCTCCAGACACATTAAAAACGGGGAGCTCGCCTGAGCATCAGGAAAGGGAGCATTGGCAACTCCAGGCTCTGGGATCAAACAGGCAGGGGGATGTCTGTAGGATCTGAGAGGGAAGGAGAGCAGGGAAGGAAAGGACAGCACATCCCATCACTTTTTTTTTTTTTTTTTTTGTGTGTGTGTGTGTACACCATCAGCCAACGCCATCTGTTTAATTTTTGACCTTTTTGTTGTCTGACCTCCTTTGAACTTCACCGGGATTCTCCAGGGTAATAGAGTTTCTTTGCATTCAAGGGTAGGATTATTTGCTGTTAAATTGGAGTTCAGGGAAGAAGGAGACTTAAGTTCTTCTCCCGACCTGTTAATCTGCTGGGGAGTAAAAATATTGCCTGTAATTACAGGGTTTTCTCTCTCTTTTTTTTTTATTTTTAACTTTTTGGCTTGAGTTCAGGCCAGACCTCAAACTTGCTCTTTAAGCCTCTTATGGCAAATACCTCTTTCTTGAGAACAGGCTCTTGTGTTCCTCCAGAGCCACCATGTCCTGTCCACTGTCCCCAACCACGCTGCTGCCTGTGGGCCTGGAATATTCAGGGGAGAGGGAAACCAGCCTGGATAAATATCTGGAGCTCAACAGTGACTCCCACACAACCCCAACGAGGCTGGACTGATCCAAGTCCTTCAGGGCACTGCTGGAGGGATCCACACATGGAGCAGAGGTCAGTCAGGTCCCTCACCCCACCACAGGCTCTCACCTGGACCCCAAAAGGATCTCCTTGGCTTCTGTCTCCCTGATTCCTCTTTTCTTCTACCTTTTTTCCTCTCTTATCACCTTTTCTCACCCCAGTGGGGTGCCCAGGGAGAGGTTTCTGGCAGTGTGAGTGTGGGATGAGGGAGGTGGGATGAGGGATGTGGCCCACAGCTGTGGCTCCAGCCAATGTAGATGTTCCTCCTCTGCAGTTCCCAGTGGATGAGGATGGCTCTTCTGATACTTCTGCTGATTTTTCCCCAGAATACACTTCATTTCCTGGCCACTCTACACAGAGTAGTTGGGTTCATTTTTCTCCCAGAACACCTGGAAAGTGGAAGATGTCCAGTCCACAGCTGCTGTAACCCAGCCCAGTGGAACAATTCCCATCCAGGTGGGCTGACCTGCAGTTTGGAGCAGCTGATTCCCCATGTCCTCTTTGCTCCAGGGGCTCCCAAGATCATTCCCATCTCCAGGACACTGCAACTGCTCTTCCTGGCTCCTGAGGAGGGAGGAACCTGTGGTGTATCCCAAGGGAGGATGTCCACAGTGAGCTCCACCTCTGCTGGAGCATTCCAGCATCCTCAGGAACCTTCAGCACCTTGAGATTGGCTTGAAACCCCACAATTCTCAGAAAGCTTCTTTCCTGTTCCCGGCCAGCTTTGATGCCTCTGTCAGGGAAATGTCACAAATCGAGAGGGGAATATTTTTGGGTCCTCTAAATCGAAAGGAGAATATTTTTGGGTCCTCTCTGCCTTGTGCCCATGTGGGTGCAGCTCTGCCTGGCAAGGCTGAAGGCACAGAGGGTGCACCTGAAATTAAGAATGAGAGGAGTTTTAGTTAATGCACTCCAGAGGTGGCTTCCACGGCACCTCCACCGACTCTTTTATCAGCAGAACAGAGCACGGGAGAAATTGTAGATGAAACAAATACAGAAGATACATTAAGAGAGTAAGTAATGAGATCTGGGTGAAATTGCATCTTATGAAAAAGTAATCTGCAGCTTAGTGTGCAAGGAGGAGGAATTTGATGGAATAGAAGGGGCTCTCAAGGAAGGAATGAAGGAGCACATTACAAACAGACAAAGACAGCCAGGTGTGTTGTGGAACGCAGGGAAGCAGTTAAATTAGGATGTAATGGAAAAGGTTATTTTAATATTCTCTTTTATGGATATCGGTGTCAATATTATCTCAGGGAAGGAGAGGGAGAGGGAGGAGGGAAGGGGGGTGTTGGGAAAAAGGCAAATAAATTGCAGCATGTACAAATTCCTGGGTCCTTTCATCACGGGGGAACAGAAACACGAGTGGCAGACCTGGCTGGTGACATCGTGGAGGGACACAGAGGTCACAGAGGGGTTTGCAGGCACAAACATTTCCCTGCCCACTCCTAATGGGATGGCAGCTCCTGCAGCCTGAGCTTCCCAAATCCAGGGCTTGTGTCTGGCTGGGATGGGGGAAAGTGATCCCCTGCAGGATGGGATTGTAGAGATGCCTCATGGCCCAGCAAAACCTTTTCCCCCAGTGTTTATTTCAGTTATTGGGCCTTTTCCTGCAGCTGGGTTTGGGGGGGGTTGTCCCAGTGCCACAGGGACAGGATGGGGACAGGGGCACACAGGGATGTG